>CAXITT010000095.1:788416-915175 GCA_964033795.1 Lymnaea stagnalis | reverse complement strand
TGTGTAATTTAAGGTTTGACTGTGTAATTTAAGGTTTGGCTGTGTAATTTAAAAATTGGCTGTGTAATTTAAGGTTTGACTGTGTAATTTAAGGTTTGACTGTGTAATTTAAGGTTTGACTGTGTAATTTAAGGTTTGACTGTGTAATTTAAGAATTGGCTGTGTAATTTAAGCTTTGACTGTGTAATTTAAGGTTTGACTGTGTAATTTAAGGTTTGGCTGTGTAAGTTAAGGTTTGACTGTGTAATTTAAGGTTGGGATGTGTTATTTAAGATTTGACTGTGTAATTTAAGGTTTGACTGTGTAATTTAAGGTTTTACTGTGTAATTTAAGGTTTGACTGTGTAATTTAAGGTTTGACTGTGTAATTTAACGTTTGACTGTGTAATTTAAAGTTTGACTGTGTAATTTAAGGTTTGAATGTGTAATTTAAGGTTTGACTGTGTAATTTAAGAATTGGCTGTGTAATTTAAGGTTTGACTGTGTAATTTAAGGTTTGACTGTGTAATTTAAGGTTTGGCTGTGTAATTTAAAAATTGGCTGTGTAATTTAAGGTTTGACTGTGTAATTTAAGGTTTGACTGTGTAATTTAAGGTTTGACTGTGTAATTTAAGGTTTGACTGTGTAATTTAAGGTTTGACTGTGTAATTTAAGGTTTGACTGTGTAATTTAAGGTTTGACTGTGTAATTTAAGGTTTGACTGTGTAATTTAAGGTTTGACTGTGTAATTTAAGGTTTGACTGTGTAATTTAAGGTTTGACTGTGTAATTTAAGGTTTGACTGTGTAATTTAAGGTTTGACTGTGTAATTTAAGGTTTGACTGTGTAATTTAAGGTTTGACTGTGTAATTTAAGGTTTGACTGTGTAATTTAAGGTTTGACTGTGTAATTTAAGGTTTGACTGTGTAATTTAAGGTTTGACTGTGTAATTTAAGGTTTGACTGTGTAATTTAAGGTTTGACTGTGTAATTTAAGGTTTGACTGTGTAATTTAAGGTTTGACTGTGTAATTTAAGGTTTGACTGTGTAATTTAAGGTTTGACTGTGTAATTTAAGGTTTGACTGTGTAATTTAAGGTTTGACTGTGTAATTTAAGGTTTGACTGTGTAATTTAAGGTTTGACTGTGTAATTTAAGGTTTGACTGTGTAATTTAAGGTTTGACTGTGTAATTTAAGGTTTGACTGTGTAATTTAAGGTTTGACTGTGTAATTTAAGGTTTGACTGTGTAATTTAAGGTTTGACTGTGTAATTTAAGGTTTGACTGTGTAATTTAAGGTTTGACTGTGTAATTTAAGGTTTGACTGTGTAATTTAAGGTTTGACTGTGTAATTTAAGGTTTGACTGTGTAATTTAAGAATTGGCTGTGTAATTTAAGGTTTGACTGTGTAATTTTAGGTTTGCCTGTGTAATTCAAGGTTTGACTGTGTAATTTGAGGTTTGAATGTGTAATTTAAGGTTTGACTGTGTAATTTAAGGTTTGACTGTGTAATTTAAGGTTTGACTGTGTAATTTAAGGTTTGACTGTGTAATTAAGGTTTGACTGTGTAATTTAAGGTTTGTCTGTGTAATTTAAGGTTTGACTGTGTAATTTAAGGTTTAACTGTGTAATTTAAGGATTAAGTTTAGAAAGTATGTGACTGTTGAAAAGACAAAAGTCGTAAATATCATTGTTAAAAAATAAAATACTTTTATATTGAGGAATTTTTTTTATTTCTAGAGGTAATAGAAAACTCAGCCTTATGTCATGTGTCAATATAGATAACATTGTTCTTTCATTAGATAAAATTGATCTTTCATTTGACAAAATTGATCTTTCATTTGACAAAATTGATCTTTCATTAGATAAAGTTGTTATTTCATTAGATAAAGTTGTTATTTCATTAGATAAAGTTGTTATTTGATTAGATAAAATTGTTCTTTCATTAGATAAAGTTGTTCTTTAATTAGATAAAAAGCTTCTTTAATTAGATACATTTTGTCTTTCATGAGACAACATTGCTTTTTCATTAAATAAAGATGTTCTTTTATTAGATAAAACTGCTCTTACCACATCTTATCTGACAGAAAGAATTAAGTCCAAGAAGTAATTGAATGTTAACCTACCAAAGAAGGAAACATTCCTGATGAACTGAAGAAACACTGGCCCAGAAAGCTGCTTCAGAACCGGACATCGGACCATCTCGCCTGTGCAGTACGTCACCAGCATATCGTGGACGGCATGCGCGAGGGCGTAGACTGAGTCAATGACGAACTGGACAAGCCCCTCCTGGTTATACGCCTTCCACTGACTCAGGCTTTCTTTACCTGTCCAATTTTAAATAACTTTATTATATACCTGTTTTTGTTAAATATATTGTTGGTCTTCCTGTAATTTATCAAATAATTTCATTCTTCCTTGTTTTTATCACATATATATTTTGTCTACCTGTAATTTATCAAGTTAAAACGTTCTTACCTGTAATATATCAAGTTAAAAAGTCTTTACCTGTAATATATCAAGTTAAAAAGTCTCTACCTGTAATATATCAAGTTAAAAAGTCTCTACCTGTAATATATCAAGTTAAAAAGTCTCTACCTGTAATATATCAAGTTAAAAAGTCTCTACCTGTAATATATCAAGTTAAAAAGTCTCTACATGTAATATATCAAGTTAAAAAGTCTCTACCTGTAATATATCAAGTTAAAAAGTCTCTAGCTGTAATATATCAAGTTAAAAAGTCTCTACCTGTAATATATCAAGTTAAAAAGTCTCTAACTGTAGTATATCAAGTTAAAAAGTCTCTACCTGTAATATATCAAGTTAAAAAGTCTCTACCTGTAATATATCAAGTTAAAAGTCTCTAACTGTAATATATCAAGTTAAAAAGTCTCTACCTGTAATATATCAAGTTAAAAAGTCTCTACCTGTAATATATCAAGTTAAAAAGTCTCTACCTGTAATATATCAAGTTAAAAAGTCGCTACCTGTAATATATCAAGTTAAAAAATATCTACCTGTAATATATCAAGTTAAAAAGTCTCTACCTGTAATATATCAAGTTAAAAAGTCTCTACCTGTAATATATCAAGTTAATAAGTCTCTACCTGTAATATTTAAAGTTAAAAAGTCTCTACCTGTAATATATCAAGTTAACAAGTCTCTACCTGTAATATATCAAGTTAAAAAGTCTCTACCTATAATATATCAATTTAAAATGTCTCTACCTGTAATATATCAAGTTAAAAAGTCTCTACCTGTAATATATCAAGTTAAAAAGTCTCTACCTGTAACATATCAAGTTAAAAAGTCTCTCCCTGTAATATATCAAGTTAAAAAGTCTCTACCTGTAATATATCAAGTTAAAAAGTCTCTACTTTTAATATATCAAGTTAAAAAGTCGCTACCTGTAATATATCAAGTTAAAAAGTCTCTACCTGTAATATATCAAGTTAAAAAGTCGTTAACTGTAATATATCAAGTTAAAAAGTCGCTACCTGTAATATATCAAGTTAAAAAGTCTCTACCTGTAATATATCAAGTTAAAAAGTCTCTACCTGTAAAATATCACGTTAAAAAGTCTCTACCTGTAATATATCAAGTTAAAAAGTCTCTACCTGTACTATATCGAGTTAAAAAGTCTCTACCTGTAATATATCAAGTTAAAAAGTCTCTACCTGTAATATATCAAGTTAAAAAGTCTCTACCTGTAATATATCAAGTTAAAAAGTCTCTACCTGTAATATATCAAGTGAAAAAGTCTCTACCTGTAATATATCAAGTTAAAAAGTCTCTACCTGTAATATATCAAGTTAAAAAGTCTCTACCTGTAATATATCAAGTTAAAAAGTCTCTACCTGTAATATATCAAGTTAAAAAGTCTCTACCTGTAATACATCAAGTTAAAAAGTGTCTACCTGTAATATATCAAGTTAAAAAGTGACTACCTGTAATATATCAAGTTAAAAAGTCTCTACCTGTAATATATCAAGTGAAAAAGTCTCTACCTGTAATATATCAAGTTAAAAAGTCTCAACCTGTAATATATCAAGTTAAAAAAAGTCTCTACCTGTAATATATCAAGTTAAAAGTCTCTACCTGTAATATATCAAGTTAAAAAGTCTCTACCTGTAATATATCAAGTTAAAAAGTCTCTACCTGTAATATATCAAGTTAAAAAGTCTCAACCTGTAATATATCAAGTTAAAAAAAGTCTCTACCTGTAATATATCAAGTTAAAAAGTCTCTACCTGTAATATATCAAGTTAAAAAGTCTCTACCTGTAATATATCAAGTTAAAAAGTCTCTACCTGTAATATATCAAATAACTTGTCAGGTAATATCAGTGACGTCACAATTTCTTTTTTCCGGTTGTTTTTGTTTAATGGCGTACTTTTTAAATAAAACTTTGTGTCTTTTTACTTATAATGCAAATGACACTTTTGTGATCTTTACAGTTTGAGACAACTATGCCAGACACTTTCGTGATCTTGGCAGCTGGAGAGAATCATAACTGGCAATGGCGTGATCTTGGTAGTTGTAAAAAAACAATGTCTGACAATTCTGTGATCTTTGAAGTAAGAGAGAACCATCTCGGATATCTTTGTGATCTTTGAAGATGATAAGAACCATGTCTGACACTTTTGTGATCCTTGAAGCTAGAGAGAAGCATGTCTGACAAGTGTATGATCTTTGTTGTACAAGTTATCCATAGGAAGTTGCAGAAAACCATGCATTATACCATGTTTATGTTAAACAAACCAGCATTGAGTACTGCACTGTGATGAGATGATTAAATACGTGTTACAACAATGAGTACTCCCCTACGGTTAGGTGATTAAATACTTGTTACAACCTTGAGTACTGCACTAGGATGAGGTGATGAACTATTTTATGTGCTACACCTCTAGTTAGATGAGGTAATAGAGCCCAACAGTGTGGAGATGGCTGGGCGGATAGATTCCTTCCCACGTTTCAATTAGCAGAAGTATCAGGATATCAATTTAATTATTTCAAGAATGCTATTGAATTAGAGGCCAACCGAATTTCGGTTTTGGTTTCGGCGCTGAAAGTTAACATTTGATAAGCTTCGGCTTTGTGTCGGTTTCGGCCGAAACTTTCGATAGAAAGTGAGTTACGGTCGTCTACCAGACGTCGGACTGTCACTCTGTCAGTCTGTCAGCCGGCAATCCGATACTCAATATTCCTCGACGCCTGGCTGTCATCGTAAGGCGTATGACTTATCCTCTGCGAAAACTGCTCACATCTGCATGATGACCTACTTGGACACTGCTCACAGCTGCATGATGACCTACTTGGACACTGCTCACAGCTGCATGATGACCTACTTGGACATTGCTTACAGCTGCATGATGACCTACTTGGACACTGCTTACAGCTGCATGATGACCTACTTGGACACTGCTTACAGCTGCATGATGACCTACTTGGACACTGCTTACAGCTGCATGATGACCTACTTGGACATTGCTTACAGCTGCATGATGACCTACTTGGACATTGCTTACAGCTGCATGTTGACCTACTTGGACATTGATTACAGCTGCATGATGACCTACTTGGGAAGTTATACTATTTATATTATTATTATGTTTCAAATGTTAAAGAAAAAAAAAATTGGAAACGCTAAGTTTATTCAATTGGTTCATTTCTCGAAATCGATCTTTGTCATGTTCATAAACATTGACGAAATAAAATACAAAATATTCCACAAAATTGGTCACGGGTATGGACAAAAATTGTAAAGAAAGAACATAATAAAACCTTTAGTAATTTAAAAAAAATATAAGTATGTGTTTCAATTGTCTTTCATTTGTCATAAACTGACCTTGTCTTCATCTCATATCGCTACAAACACGTGTACTTGTATCACAGTTTTGTATAATAAATGTGTAGTAGGCCTACTGAATTATCCTACTAAACGTAGCACAGCAGCCGTTCAAGTTTTATCTAATGTGGGTCAATAAATATGAGTTTGATCAATGATAATTGCGGGTATTGAACAATTTAAATATCTACTAATAAGTAATCTACGTCATTTTTTAAAATTTCTTTCTTTTTTTTTTTTTTTTTTTTTTGTTTTTGGCCAAATTCTGAAAATGAGATTTGGTCACATTTTTTTCCTTAACACATTTTAAAAATTTGGGAGAACGAACAGTTTGATAATTTTCTGATGTAAATAAATTTTTTTTTTTTTTTTTTTTTTTTTTTTTTTTAAAATTCTTTCTTTTTTTTTTTTTTTTTTTTTTGGTTTTGGCCAAATTCTGAAAATGAGATTTGGTCACATTTTATTCCTTAACACATTTTAAAAATCTGGGAGAACGAACAGTTTGATAATTGTCTGATGTAAATAAACTATTTTAAGAATAACAAGAACTAAAACTCGATCGAAGAAAGAAGCTAAATTCATCGATCACTAAGATTGTAATAGATTGTCCAGTTATTCGAAAAGTCTGTTCATATTCGATTTATAGTAGGTGTTGATAAAGCCATAAATATAAAAAAAGTAACAACATTGTACAACTCAGTTTAAGCAAGTGGTGGAATAAAAGGCCGGTATATATATATTACGAGTAACATCATTGTAACACCATTGTAACACCATTGTAACACCATTGTAACACCATTGTAACACCATTCTAAAGCTCAGTTTATTCAGATGGTGGAATAAAAATGGTGGCATATATGTTACAAGTAACACTGTAGTAACAATTCAATCCGATGGAGTAGATGAGGACAAAAATATGTATGTAATAGTTACAATCTATGTCAGTTATGGAATGAATACGAGTCTGTAATCTGTTTCATATTGTTATTTTTGTGACTTAAATGTGTTTCATATTGTTTTTTTGTGTGCCTCAAATGTGTTTCATATTATTATCTGTGTTTCTCCCTATTTACATCAAATGTAAACAGTAGTAGAAATAGTAGTTAGGTCATAGGTCGACTTTCCCTATGTTATGTAGCACACATTCCCCGTGCGTGAACTTTCTTTGACCCCGCCTTAGACTACTAGCAGACGGTAACGTTTGTTGTGGGTGTGGTTAAATGTCTTTGATGAATCTTGTTTACTACCGTGTATACCAATTAAACATGGTTAGACTGTCTCCTAGTATCTTGTCGAATGTTCTCGATAACCCGAGAAATGTAAGCAACACGTCATAAGTCTTTTCTGGAAGCATCTTACTCTACATGTATATATTGGAGTGACAGATACGGAGAGAGGGAGATTTCTATAGATATATCTTAACTTCACGAGACGTGTATCATTCTTTGTGTACTTATGTATTTATTCGCTTTCGTCACTGTACATTATTAATTGGCACATTGTACTAGCTGTGTTTACTGTGTAACGGTACAAGATATACCATACTGTAAGTTGATGATTTGTAATGATATTTCTTTTGTTTTTGTAATTGTATTATTACTAAATTAAATCTTATTAATTGTAATTGGTACTCTTTTGGGTGTCGTAATTTTGTTATTGTATTTCTCTATGGTATCGTTCTTTGTTAGGCCCTGTTTGAACACGCCATAAATTTAAAATAGGAGATTAATTTCTCACAAGAGAAGCCAGTGCGTAACACCCTATTTCCATAAATCTATAGTAGTAAAAATAGTAGTTTGCGCATAGGTTGACTTTCCGATGATACATCAAATGTAAGTGGTTGATGAAGGTGGTTGGTGTAAGTGGTTGATGAAGGTGGTTGGTGTAAGTGGTTGATGAAGGTGGTTGGTGTAAGTGGTTGATGAAGGTGGTTGGTGTAAGTGGTTGATGAAGGTGGTTGGTGTATGTGGTTGATGAAGGTGGTTGGTGTAAGTGGTTGATGAAGGTGGTTGGTGTAAGTGGTTGATGAAGGTGGTTGGTGTAAGTGGTTGATGAAGGTGGTTGGTGTAAGGGGTTGATGAAGGTGGTTGGTGTAAGTGGTTGATGAAGGTGGTTGGTGCAAGTGGTCGATGAAGGTGGCTGGTGTAAGTGGTTGATGAAGGTGTTTGGTGTAAGGGGTTGATAAAGGTGTTTGGTGTAAGTGGTTGATGAAGGTGGTTGGTGTAAGTGGTTGATGAAGGTGGTTGGTGTAAGTGGTTGATGAAGGTGGTTGGTGTAAGTGGTTGATGAAGGTGGTTGGTGCAAGCGGTTGATGAAGGTGGTTGGTGCAAGTGGTTGATGAAGGTGGTTGGTGCAAGTGGTTGATGAAGGTGGTTGGTGTAAGCGGTTGATGAAGGTGGTTGGTGTAAGTGGTTGATACAAGTATTTGCTATGCGTGTTTGGATAACTATTTGTCAGAAACCAAATTTTCTTAAAAATCTAACTTATTTCAAAATCTAAATATAGTTAACCCGCAAATAGTAACTTCATGCGATTCTATTTTCTTGAGCAGAGTGCTTCTCGGAACTTTTCCTCACAAGTTTGAGCAAATAATTTGTCACCCATTTCTATGGGTCGATTGTGAAATGGCTGTAAATAGATTACTTCCCTTGCTTGCAATTCCGGAAGTAGCCTGAAGGTTAAAACCAGCAAATATGCGGTGTGAACGCGGACGTGTCACACCAGTGATTAGGTCGGCAAATTCCCGCTCAATTTTGTGAGGGACAGTTGAGCAGCAGACATTTAAAAAAATAGAACTTCCTTGGTTGAAAATCAGATTATGAGACAAACATCAGGCTCCTAAAATCAAATAAAAGATGTAGGACTTTATCCAGATGTGTACATTACACGTCGGATGTGTACATTATACGCGTTACACGTCGCTGTCCATGATAGAGACATTTATAGTTCACCAATCCTTATAACGAAAATTACACTTTATTTTTTTCATAATAGCGACATTTACATATCACTGTAAGCGACATTTACATGTCACTGTAAGCGGTGACGTCATTTACAAGAACTATGTTTTCCTGTAACAAATGCAGCTATTTACACAAAAAGGTTTATTAAAATAATAATTTTAAAAAAATAATCATTGGCTTTTGTCAAGTTTTGACCACCGACATCGTGCTGTCATGGAAAGGAAATATAACAGAGGAGAATTGAGTTGATCAACAAGTAAATCAGTGGTTCTCAACCTTCCTAATTTTGCTACCCTTTATTAATAAAGTTCCTCGTGTTGTGGTGATCCCCAAAATAAAAATTATTTTTCGTGGCTACGTCATAAATATGTGATTTCCGATGGTCCTAGGCGACCCCTGTGTAGGGGTCGTTTGACCCCCAAAGTAAATGATTTTTATTCAATGGTTAGAGGCTAACCTGTAGATACGTACGTGAATTTGCACGTAAAAAGAAAGAACAATGAGTTGAATGAATGCAGCACATATACACAAACATACAAATACACACATACACACATAAACACTCATACTCGTACATATACAAATACACATAAGGGTACACATAAATGTGCAAAAACACACACATAAATATACATACACTTACACATGCACACTAATACACATACACATGTACACACATAAAAACACACACATACATAAATACAATAGCATAAACATAAACATTCACACACATATAAATACTCGCACATACATACAAAAACTTACACAAACACACACACATACATTCACATACGCAGACACACACATAAAATCACATACACATACATTCTCATTTCCATACACACTGGCTTATAAATGTCATTTTTGATAACAAATGTCATGTGTCATAGATGACGTCATTTGAATGGGGAAACGTGTTTGACTCATCTATCACATTAACCCAGTTATCATGTCGACTTTAGCGAATTATCATGTACGGTTAAAGGGATAATTTCTCAACGGTGATATCATGATTTATAGATAACAGATAATCACTCACTGGTCGGTAAGCTGTCTGAAATAAGCAATCAATGTGCTGTACATTGTATTATATAATCACTGACAAGTAAATTGTATATATTGTTATTGTTCGTCCTTCTGAGGTGAATGCTATCAAGGAAACGAATTAAGTAGAAGACTTTACTTGAGTTGTATTTTGTTTGAAGTGAAGGAGAGATGCTTAATTCGCCAGCCTCACTCTCTCGTCTTTGCCTATTTAATGCAATGGGAAGACTTCCTCAAGACCACAGGTAATAGATCAGGATGCAATAGATAACCAATGGTGTGTCTTGTGTGTTTCACTGTGCTCTTTATGCCTTCTACGCCGCAGGACTTGTCTGAATTTCGATCGTGTCAATGTCATACCGCCTACGGGACTCCATCTACGGCCTTAATTTCAGACTTGGCCATCCACGGTTAAAGAGTACCATACACCTGGGGTAGGGATTAACCTCGAGTCCACTAGCTCGAGATTGACTCCGTTTTGGCCCTGTCATATGACTGACCAGTACATTGTGCTATCTAATCACTGACCTGTACATTGTTTAACACCATTACGGAAGCCACCGATGCTACAGTTGAAGATGTCTGCCCAGAACTCCTTGAACCACGGGTTGCGGGTATTGTTGAGGGTAAGGTTCAGGAAATATTCATCAAAACCTGGTAGAAATAAAACATATCAGTTACTAAATGTTTTCTTAACACACGGTACATCAGTTACTAAAACAATGAGGGAATAGTGAAAACACCGCATGTTGGCCCATTAACTGTTCTATCTCCATGTTGGCCCACTAGCTGGTCTATCTGCATGTTGGCCCACTAGCTGGTCTGTCTGCATGTTGGCCCACTAGCTGGTCTGTCTGCATGTTGGCCCACTAGCTGGTCTATCTGTATGTTGGCCCACTAGCTGGTCTATCTGCATGTTGGCCCACTAGCTGGTCTGTCTGCATGTTGGCCCACTAGCTGGTCTATCTACATGTTGGCCCACTAGTTGGTCTGTCTGCATGTTGGCCCACTAGCTGGTCTTTCTCCATGTTGGCCCACTTACTAGTCGGAATATGACAATGATTCCTTGCTAGACTATTTCTTTGATTGACTCACAACAGAGCAAGCATTTCCTGACCTCTCACCTGGAATAACACTCCTCATCGGGAGTATGGTAACGGTGCCCTCAGCGCTAGCCTCTTGACCTGTTACCGGGTGCACTTTGGCGCCCCAGCTGTCACTGGCCAGGAGATAGACGGACTCTGTTTTATTGAGACTACTGATGGCTCGTACAACTCGCCTGCCAGGGAGGGCAGAGATACAGTTATAACTTTGGTTGTTTTAGTGTAACACAAAAAAATCTAGTAGAACACTTATCTAATGTAATGTCTTGCATTTCTTAGCGAAGAGTGTATGCTTTGATTAAAATTTTCCTAATGTAGTGTAGAAGAAGCGTTTTGGTGTTTTTTTCAGGGTCATGCAATGAAATGAGCATTTTTGTTAACCAATAAAATGGACATAGTTGTTAAACCAATGAAATGAACATTTTGTTAGACCAATGAAATGATTTGTTCAACCATTGAAATGATTTGTTCAACCAATGAAGTGATTTGTTCAACCAATGAAATGATTTGTTCAACCAATGAAATGATTTGTTCAAACAATGAAATGATTTGTTCAACCAATGACATGATTTATTCAACCAATGACATGATTTGTTCAACCAATGAAATGATTTGTTCAACCAATGAAATGATTTGTTCAACCAATGAAAAGATTTGTTCAACCAATGAAATGATTTGTTCAACCAATGAAATGATTTGTTCAACCAATGAAATGATTTGTTCAACCAATGAAGTGATTTGTTCAACCAATTAAATGATTTGTTCAACCAATGAAATGATTTGTTCAACCAATGAAATGATTTGTTCAACCAATGACATGATTTATTCAACCAATGACATGATTTGTTCAACCAATGAAATGATTTGTTCAACCAATGAAATGATTTGTTCAACCAATGAAATAATTTGTTCAACCAATGACATGATTTATTCAACCAATGAAATGATTTGTTCAACCAATGAAATGATTTGTTCAACCAATGAAAAGATTTGTTCAACCAATGAAATGATTTGTTCAACCAATGAAATGATTTGTTCAACCAATGAAATGATTTGTTCAACCAATGAAATTATTTAGGTTTATAACTATTTCTTGGAATACTTTTTATACTTAGGGAGAAGAGAAATAATTTGAAAAAGATTTCTTTTGAATGTTACAGCCTAGAGACAGATCAGAGAAAGCTTGAAGAAAGATTGTTGCAGTCAGGAATCTATAAGTTTAATGGTTGCCACTAATGGCGAGGAATCAGGTAGAGCCTGACCTAGAGTTGTCTTCGTTGGCGAACATCATAATAGCACGGGCGTTGTTATCGCCCTTCAGTAAACTGTCCACAATGGCTCTCAACTTGGCATCGTCTGCCCCACGGGGTATACTCTCAGCCCGAGAAATGCATAATCCTAAAATGATTCATCACATGAAATGATTAAACATATGCAGAGATTACCCTGCAATCATCACGGTAAGACAAACAAACATAAGACAAACATACAATTTAAAACAAACATTATAAAACAAACACAAATTATAAGACAACAAAAATTATCAGAAAAAATAAAAATTATAAGACGAATAAAAAAGATTAGCTAATAATAGACACTTTTCATTTACAGACTGTCTTGCAGATATCCATAGAGTAACGACCCAGTGATTAAAGTCATACACCAATCATATAAAGTCATACACCAATCATATAAAGTCATACACCAATCATATAAATTCATACACCAATCATATAAAGTCATACACCATTCATATAAATTCATACACCATACATATAAAGCCATACATCGTTTCCATGAAATTGTCAGCCAGTAAAGAATAATATTTTTGCATATTAAAGATCCACAATAAATATGTTAACATTCAAAAGATCCACAATAGATTTTTTAAATACTGAAGATCCACACAAAATAATTTCCCTACTGAAGATCGACAAAAAATATTTGTTCATACTAAAGAATCACAATACATATGTTTCCATACAAAAGATCAATAATTAATATGTTTTCATACTCAAGATAGACCATGTTTCTAAACACAATCTTCTTGAGTCATTGTTGGATATGACTGAGGTCAATCTTCTTGACTTAAAACGGGGTCTTAAACTGGGTCGATACTTTCCCCTTCACAAACGACTCATAGACTTCCGGTTAGATCAGTTTGTCGTATTGGCTTAAGGAGTCCGGAGACATGTTCATATAATATTGCTCACCATAAGTATGTTATGCCGCACATGTGTTATAGCTATTTTCTCTTTTTCCCTGAACGCAATTTGTTCCGTGACCTTGTTGCCAAACTATGTGAACTAATTATTCAGTATGGCATAATCTTATCAGGGGTTGTTTGATAACTTGAATAAGTTTGTAAGGACTAAAAATAAGTGGGATTTTTTAATATTATTTAATATTTATGTGTGTTTTTGATGATTTTTAAAATGTTTCCTTTATTTTGGGACACCGTGTTTGCGTTTTTTTTCGGGAGTACAGTGCTGTTGTGGTCTTGGTGTTGTGGTCGTACTGTTGTGGTCGTGGTGTTGTGGTCGTGGTGTTGTGGTCGTGGTGTGTGACCGTGCTGTTGTGGTCATGCTGTTGTGGTCAAGCTGTTGTGGTCAAGCTGTTGTGGTCGTGATGAAAACACCATTATGGCAAGAACATAAACAAAGTCAAAGACCTCAAGTGTGTATGCCACATAGCCAAGTGTGTCTAATAGATTACCTAACCAAGTGAGTCTAATATATTACATAACCAAGTGGGTCTAATATATTACATAACCAAGTGGGTCTAATATATTACCTAACCAAGTGAGTCTAATATATTACATAGCCAAGTTGTTCTAACATATTACATAACCAAGTGGGTCTAATTTATTACATAATCAAGTGAGTCTAATATATTACGAAACCAGAATTACATGCGCAGTTAAGGATAAGAAGTTAAACCCAAAATTCTGAGGAATATTTAGGAAACTAGATGAAGTAATGCTACCACGTCACACTTCTAAAGCACAGGAAGAAGTTCTTACTCTATACCAATAATTCAAAATGGCGCTCCATATCATCACCGATGTTCAGTTGTATTGTCTCTATACAGACTGGATATGGATGGATACTGATGCTGTTTTCGATAGGTTGTAAGTCGTCAACGAGCGTAGCAGTGAGCGTACGAAATCGATGAGCGACGTAAATTAATTACCACCATACCCGTGAATACCCGTGAACACCGCGCACCGGTTCGAACTCTTCCAATGAGCGTTCGAAATCAATACCGTAAGTCAATGCCAGTCAGAGATCACAGCAACCTACAAACATTGAGTGAGTCAAGGCCCAAAATCTAGAGCAATCACAAGTCGTTTTTCCAGTTAAAAGCCGTTCAGCAAAACATTGTTTATGCCAAACATTGTATAATTCAACGCCTGTTTGAAATGTTATACTCCTCAACTTCCTTGGGGCTTACAAGATCCACGCGAAAATTATTATAAAAGATTGTATAACAAGAGAGAGCACTTGTAGTTTTCGTCTGACTGAACACCCGTCTGATTGAACACCAGTCTGACTGAACACCCGTCTGATTGAACACCCGTCTGATTGAACACCCGTCTGACTGAACACCAGTCTGACTGAACACTCGTCTGAGTGAACACCCGTCTGATTGAACACCAGACTGACTGAACACCTGTGTGACTGAACACCTGTGTGACTGAATACCGGTGTGACTGAACACCTGTGTGACTGAACACCTGTGTGACTGAACACCCGTCTGACAAAACGAGTGTTCTGAGCTGTCGATGCACATGTTAATAAATGGAAGCTGTTTATCTTTAGGCAGGGTCGTCTGCAGGCATGGGCCCAATAGTCAGTTCCCCAAGGCCTCATATTTCCAGGGGGCCTCACGCTTCTGAGTGGCTTCATCCTTCTTGTGGTGCTTCACACTTTGGGGGGCAGGCATCAAGTTGCCCATATTTTAAATGAATATGAAAATATCGTTTGGTCATTCAATTGGCTCTTTCAAGTGCCGCGTTTTTCACTTTTTCTCAAAAATTTTCATCATTTAAAAAATAAATATTTGAACCCAGATTTATAAAAATCCGCTATATTTTTTTTTTTATTGTATTAGGTTTGTTTTCGGGTGGGGGATTCGGGGGGTGGGGGGCCTGGGAAAATGTCTTCAACGAAATCAAGAGGATGCGTGGAGGGAGACTGTAAGACGATAGCAGAAAATGAACTTTTCGGCCAAAATGCTTCGAGCCCTTAATGTTTGTGTCATAATCTATATTGACACTCCCTGTGCCAATAACAAGGATCTACCTACATACTCCTTACTCTAATAAGAAGTATCAAATTACATACTCTTTGACCTATTGGCTAATAAGTATCCCAGCGCACACTCTAGTTAATCACGACTCTTTTAAACGCAAGCATAATTTACTGACATATGATAATGCTTCTACTTGAAATAAGACTTAAATACTTGATATCCGTGATCCATGTGGTAATAAGCCACATCCTTCCACTCAGACCCTCCTACCATCCCTGTGGCACTACAGCCCATGTAGGACTTTGGCCTGCCTCACCACATCCCTCCTCTCAGACCATCCACCCATCCCTGTGGTATTATAGCCCATGTAGGCCTTTGGCTCGACTCACCACATCCTTCCACTTAGACCATCCACCCATCCCTGTGGCGCTAAAGCCCAGGTAGGATTTTCACACGCCCTCCCGTTTTCTTACACTTAGACCTAATTGATGCTTTTCTTTTTCATGCTTCGATTCCCCAGCTGCTAGATCATTTTCCACATCATTCATCTTTCTTAGTCTAGCTCTTCGTTTTGAGCCGCTGTCATCTAGGTTCTTTAAGTCACACCCTCTTCACTCCTCTGTCATATGACATTCTTTCAAAATGTCTCGCCCAGCGTAGTCTGCCCTTTTAACCATTTCTTTTACCAGCGTCAGATCCTGATATAGTCTATAAACTTCCTGGTTGGTTTGTATTCTCCATCTATATTCAGCCTTTTTTAGTCCTCATATTTTCTGGAGAACTCTTCTCTCCCATGTGTTTAATAAGTTTACGTTAAGGTCAAAATTTTATTTGCGTACCTTACAATTGGCATGATTACAGTTTTATACAAAGTTTTCTTTATTAATTTTTTCTGTTTCTTTTTTTACTTTTGAGTATTTTTACGTAGCTGAAGAATGCGACCGAGGTTCTTTACTTTATGAAGGATCCTAGGTATTTGAATTAATTTACATATTCAAAAGTGTGGTTTCTAATTTTAATGGTTTCCTCTGTCTGTTGTTATCTTACTTTTGTTTGTTTTTGGTTGTTAACTTCTTGTCCTGTTGATCTGTTTGCCTGAATCTCCATTGGTATTCACCTAGTATTTCTTCAGTGTAGGGTTGTCGTCTTTAGGCAATTACTTTTCTCAGTATTTTGTACGTAACATTTAATAGTCAGCTTCCTCTGTATTTTGTGCACTGAAGTTTGGAGCCTTTCTTGTGTATTGGGGTTATTAATGCTGTTTCCTATTCTGTTGGAATTGCCTCTTCTTGCCAAATTTGAGTTATAAATTTATGTATCTGGGTGTGTAGTTCTCTTCCTCCATATTTAATAAGTTCTGCTGTGATGAGGTCTTCTCCAGAGGCTTTTTAGTTTTTCATAACATTGATTACTTCTTTACTTTATTCCATAATTGGGGAGTTGATTAAATGGCCTTGTTCTCCATTAGTTGGTTGATAGTCTTTATCTTGTCCATTGTCTGCATTTAGTTTACCCTCAAAGTATTCAACCCACCTTGATATAAGACCTGTAATGCTTGTTATAAGCATAAGACCTTTAATACTTGTTATAATTATCAGAACTTTAATGTTTGTTATAAATATAAGACCTGTAATGCTTGTTAAAAGTATAAGACGTTTAATGCGTGTTATAAGTATAAGACGTTAATGCTTGACATTTTAAGACCTTTACCATTAACCTGCCTACTCCAACAACTACCTTGACCCTAAAAATCAACCTTGACCCTCTACAACAACGTTCATCCTCAACATCAAACTTGACCTCATGACCTTTGGCGCCACATAATCACTACGCTCTTCTTAACTGTTACTCTCTGCTCCCAGGCATAGGTTCGATGAGACTGTCAACTAAATTAACGCTTTTAGCTGGAGACTATCTGGCAGTGACAAGCCGTCCACCGAGCAATCAGGACCAGCCGGACCAAGAATCCAGTTCACAATTTCTCAGCCCGACAAAATGGCCGCTGAGAAGCTTTGTCTTGGTCCCTGTAAAACTGAAATGTTTTCAACAGCAAAAGAAAAAGAAAAAAAAAAAAGGAAAACTGCTGATGAAAAGATTCCAGCATCTCGCGTCAAAAGTTAATCTTCCTGCTAGAGTCTCTGAAGGTTTTTTTCTTTTTTTGTTGTTGTGTTGCTGGACATTTAAGTGGTCTGCCGTCTTGCTCTTGACCGGCTCGCGCTTTTCTCTCGGTCTGACGTTGAGGGGTTTCCAAGGATGTTTACAAGAGGTTGGTGTCTTCGCGGTCACTTCTATTTTTAACTTTGAGGCCAACTTGATATTTCCGTGACAAATGAGCGCATGGGCAGTTGGACTGAAACATAATCTTGTGAAGCTGAAGCTCTCAGTATCAACATAGTCAATCAACGAAAATCTCTATGTATCAAGATATTGAATCAATGGGACTCTTTCAGCATCAACATAATTATTCTATAACTGATGCGTATAAAATAGTCTGTTACGTTAACATTGGATGGCATACTACTAAATAAACCCAGTGGTGGACAGCAGACAACATTACACAATTGAAACTATACGTCTTTGATAAAAAGTCTTTTTTTATTACAGTGAGTCTGTTTTGCATTATTAGCCTAGGATATTCTTTTTAAAGGGACTCTCAGGGCCTTAACCATTGGGAATCATGGCTGGGCTTAAAGACATTGCCTTAAATATTGGGAACTATGGCTGGAATTAAAGACTGGGCCTTAAATATTGGGAACTATGGCTGGAATTAAAGACAGGGCCTTAAATATTGGGAACTATGGCTGGTATTAAAGACGGGGTCTTAAATATTGGGAACTATGGCTGGAATTAAAGACGGGGCCTTAAATATTGGGAACTATGGCTGGATTTAAAGACAGTTTCTTCAACATTGGGAACTATGGCTGGCATTAAAGACGGGGCCGTCATAATAGCAACAGGGGCCGTGGGCAATATAATGCATTACTTTCTAAACTTTTTAGTTAGGCTAGTAAAAACTTTGTGGGCCCAGGTTAGCCTTTTGGCCATGAACGCCACTCAGCAGTTTTGAGTGTCAGCGCAGCAAATCTAAAAAAATAATACATTCGAACAGAGACTCTGCACTCTGCACCCGGAGTTATATTTGACTTAGATCTATATTTTTTCTTCTATTTTTTACATAGAACTATTAATTGACATACTTACCCACACATTCCGGGTCAAGCTAACCTCGTTCTGAACCACCACCAGTCCTGTACATTTCGTGGCGCATACTGCTCGGTGAATGTGTATCAAGTAAATAAATTGCATATCTCTAGTTTATTATGAATGTAGTAGCTAATTAGTTTTAATAATTTTTAACCGTTATGTCTCAGCGTCAGTTAAGTGAACTGTCAGAGTCATTGCTTGTTAAAAAAAAATGTTGCAAACAGTTTTTAAACGGAATGGCACAATGGATGTGTCCATGCAGCACTACCGGATTCGTCGTCAGAGCGGACTGTCAAGCTGGGGGATAGTTTAAACATGGAGAAATTGATGACGAATTTGTCTGTGAAATGGGCTTCAAAGCTAATGCAGGTGGTCATTTATCCGCGGGCAAAAGGTGGGAGGTTTGAACGCTGGATTATCTTAACGACATATCAAGCAACACATACACACATATGCTGTACATAGACTTCGTTCTAGACAGTCAGGAGATATGCTGCGAAAGTTTGCCGACAGTGTCGCTGATCGAGGCATGAGACAAGAAGCAGCACAACGTAAAAGTGCTAAAGAAGATCAGGTTTAAATTTTGATTGACAACGTCCTCTTGGCTATCACTATGAAAACATGTATGAACGCGGTTCAATACATACACAACCCTATGGCTAAGTATGTACCAGTCCCTGATGGCTGGTGAAGTAAGATTTATGCTTTTGAGTTTGTTGATTCGATCGATTCTGTATTAAAGGATGCTATAATTAGCGAACATCGCAATGCAAAGTTCCCCTCATCAATAGTAGATGAGAGCATTGATCTATCACTGACAAAAATGTTGATCTTATACGCAAAGTTTCGGCCCTATCCCGGTAATGTTTACAAGACAGCGTTTGTTGGACTTTTGTCTCTGTTCGCAATGACAGTAAATCTGTGGAGTCAGCAATAACAGAGTTTTTACAAGAGAATTCATTGAAAATGGTTATGTTTACCTCTGATGGTGCATCGGTTATGATAGGCAAGAACAATGGAGTTGCAACAATTCTTCGCCGGCGTATTCCACATCCACTGGAACAATAGTGCGTTGCTCATCGTGAAGATTTAGGAATCGATTACTTGCAAATATATAAGTTTAATGGCAGACATTGAAGTTTGAAACATTCGTTGGGACGATGTACACATTGCTCAGTAGGTCGACAGTACGGAAAGCCCAGTTTACCGAACTAGAATGTGTTGTAGTGTGATTCCATATAGAATGAAATCAGATGGCTTACTTTGCTTTATGAGCATGGCTGAGAAACATACACGTTTTGAACTGCATACTGTGAGGAGCAGGTGGGCCTGCATTATGATCCAGTTCATAAGTACTGTTTGAAGAAAATAAGGGATCCGCAGTTTCGAACTGCACTGATTGTCTTGGATGAAGTTGTTGGTGAAATTGCTGAATTATGCAAGCTGCTACAAGGAAAAAAAATCTGACGACCATCGCCGCATACCAGTTTGTAAAAGCAATGATATCTAAGCTACGTGCCCAATACCTTGGTGAAAATGTGCACTGGTCCCAAGAGGTAGCCGAATGGCTTGCAAATGTAGATGATGTAAACATGAGTTCCATCCTACAATTCGTTGAATCTTTAGTGTGTGCACCTGGACTCTTTCCCTGAAAGTGAATTAATGCAATGGCGAGCCTTTGAGATATCAGCGCTAATCGACACTTCAGAGGTTAATGTTGGCCAAGAAGAATTTGCAGCACTGGTTTCTAGAAATGCAGCATTCCTGGAAAACTATCATGACATTCTTCCAAAAGTTAAGGATCAGAAACTTAAGTTTTGTGCTTGCAGAAGAAATGAAATGAGGGCTGATACAGACGTTCGAACAAATCGTTCGATTCGTGATAAATGAGGAGCAAATCGGCGACATTGCCATTCTGTGGGATATTTGTGCTATATTTCTTGCATCAAGCGCCAACTGTGAACGTGGATTCGGCCTAACTGAATAATTTAAACATATTTTCTTCGAGAAATACGAGACTGGAAGAGTTACATTTAGACATGCTATTCAATCGTATCAGAATGATGGACATCAGATCAACCTTGACGATGTGTATGAAAGATGGATGCCGTTGAAAGACAGACGCCAGAGTACCTCCAGGAACGAGTCAATCAAATGACCAGCGGCCATTGGTGGGGGGGGGATGTGTTGGAATGTAGTTGCTGGACCCATCGACGCGATAAATAATACCATTAACTATAGCTTTGATTGATCTATTGTGACATTTTTGATTTTAATTATTTAATTTTAGTTTCTTTCTTTATTTATATAATAGTTTTTCACTTAAGTTCTTTAAATAATTTCCTGGTGTTTGTGGTCTTTAAAATTTTGCACACGAAAAATTGATGCTGTATAACTTTCCACACAAATATATGATTTTACACATGAACCAGCAAACCTTAGAGGGAACATTTGTTATGACCAGGTTGTCCCTTGTCTTATGACCAAGTTGTCCCTTCTCTTATAACCTGGTTGTCTCTTGTCTTATGACCTGGTTGTCCCTTGTCTTATGATTCGGTTGTCCTTGTCTTATGACCAGGTTGTCCCTTGTCTTATGACCAGGTTATCCCTTGTCTTATGACCAGGTTGTCGCTTCTCTTATGACCAGGTTGTCCCTTGTCTCATGACCAGGTTGTCCCTTGCCTTATGACCAGGTTCTCCCTTGTCTTATGACCAGTTTGTTCCTTGTCTTATGACCAGGTTCTCCCTTGTCTTATGACCAGTTTGTCCCTTGCCTTATGACCAGGTTCTCCCTTGTCTTATGACCAGTTTGTCCCTTGTCTTATGACCAGGTTCTCCCTTGTCTTATGACCAGTTTGTCCCTTGTCTTATGACCATGTTTTCCCTTGTCCTATGATCATTGTTTCTTACAGACAATTTACAGAGGAGAACATTTCCGACGTTAGAGGAATAGCATCGATCAGTTTCGCCCCTGGAATCTATAAAGTCCTTAGCGTGTTAGTGTTAGTATTTATATGTATACACACAGGTCAAACCAAACTAATCTATGAGTAAAGAACATAGGAGATATTGACAAAATGTAACAAATGTACATGAATATGTGATTTATATTTTAAAACGTTCATGCCGTCTATTTTCCAAATTGTATTCAATTGAGGCGTTGGCATGTATTGCCACTCCATTATAATTTTTCTTCAGATGTATTGAGGGAACAAATGACGTCATATACTGTTAATTTCTTTGAATGAGGGTAAATGTTGTTGTGGGGGAGGGTATAGTTTGATGTTGTTGTGGGGGAGGGTATAGTTTGATGTTGTGGTGGGGGAGGGTATAGGTTGATGTTGTTGTGGGGGAGGGTAGAGTTTGATGTTGTGTTGTTGTGGGGGAGGGTATAGTTTGATGTTGTTGTGGGGGAGGGTATAGTTTGATGTTGTTGTGGGGGAGGGTATAGTTTGATGTTGAGGATCAAGGTTGTTGTTGCATTACACATATGCTATAAGTCTTACAACACAATTTCAAGTATTCTTCTCATGTATCAGGAAAGGAAGATTGCGTTTATAAGAACTGAGGTTATTTAATGGGGTGTGTACTGCGATACATTTTACCTAACAGGGTAAGGAGTATGTAGTTAGTTACTTGTAATTTGCGTAAAGAGTATATAATGGGATACCTGTAATTAGCTTAAGGAGTATGTAGTTGGATAAATATAATGAGCGAAAGGATTATGTAATTGTATATATGTAATTAACGTAATTAGTATGTAATTGGATATCTTTAGTTGGCGTAAGGGGTATGTAATAAATATAGATACATATAGATGACGATATGAGCATCGGGGTTCGCAAATGAATTTTTGCTGAACAATGTCTTTTATTTAACGAATTCAAATATCATTTTTGTAAATCTGACCTGAATGCATATCATAAAATTGTTAAAATAACCAATTATTGCATAAAAATGCCTAAGTTAAGAATGTATAATATGTAGCTATATAATTCTATAAAAATTGTAAGCATCATACAAATCATGTATCCATAACCCTAACAGTAATCCTGCCATCATAACACCTAAACTGACCCTGTCACCATAGCCCTGTCACCATAACCCTGTCACCATAGCCCTGTCACCATAGCCCTGTCACCATAATCCTGTCACCATAACCCTGTCACAATAATTATGTCACCATAACCCTGTAACCATAACCCTGTCACATTAACCCTGTCACCATAACCCTGTCACCATAACCTTGTCACCATAACCCTGTCACCATAGCCCTGTCACCATAGCCCTGTCACCATAATCCTGTCACCATAATCCAGTCACCATAATTCTGTCACCATAACCCTGTCACAATAACCCTGTCACATTAACCCTGTCACATTAACCCTGTCACCATAACCCTGTCACCATAACCCAGTCACCATAATCCTGTCACCATAACCCTGTCACCATACCTCTGTCACCATAACCCTGTCACCATAATTCTGTCACCATAATACCCTGTCACATTAACCCTGTCACCATAACCCTGTCACCATAACCCAGTCACCATAATCCTGTCACCATAACCCTGTCACCATACCTCTGTCACCATAACCCTGTCACCATAATTCTGTCACCATAACTCAGTCACCATAACCCTGTCACCATAACTCTGTCATCATAACTCTGTCACCATAACCCTGTCACCATAACCCTGTCACCATAACCCTGTCACCATAACCCTGTCACCATAACTCTGTCACCATAACCCTGTCACCATAACCCTGTCACCATAACCCTGTCACCATAACCCTGTCACCATAACCCTGTCACCATAACCCTGTCACCATAACCCTGTCACCACAACCCTGTCACCATAACCCTGTCACCATAACCCTGTCACCATACCCCTGTCACCACAACCCTGTCACCATAACCCTGTCACCATAACCCTGTCACCATAACCCTGTCACCATAACCCTGTCACCATAACCCTGTCACCATAACCCTGTCACCATAACCCTGTCACCATAACCCTGTCACATTATCCCTGTCACCATAACCCTGTCACCATAACTATGTCACCATAACTCTGTCACCATAACGCTGTCACCATAACTCTGTCACATAACCCTGTCACCATAACCCTGTCACCATAACTCTGTCACCATAACCCTGTCACCATAACTCTGTCACCATAACTCTGTCACCATAACCCTGTCACCATAACCCTGTCACCATAACCCTGTCACCATAACTCTGTCACCTAACCCTGTCACCATAACTCTCACCCTGTCACCATAACCTAATCCAAATCATGTAACCATGGTGATAAAAAGATGTGCAAGATTATGAGTGCAATAAGAAGGCTGATGGCGAGATCGGGGATTACAGTTGTTGTGTCATATGTTGTTTCAGATGTTGTGTAAGATGTTGTGTCATTTGTTGTGTCAGATTTTGTGATTTGTTGGATACGGAAATATCCAACGAAATTTTTGGACATAAGCCTGGTGAAATCAGGTCTAAATACCCTGTCAACAAGTGAAGGTCTATTCACCCAGTTAACTAGTGAAAATTTATTTACCCACTGAACAAGTGGAGGTCTATTTACCCAGTTAGCAAGTGAAGGTCTATTTACTCATTAAACAAGTGAAGGTCTGTTTACCCTGTGAACAATTGAAGGTCTCTTTACCCAGTGAACAAGTGGAGATCTACTGACCCAGTCAACAAGTGAAGGTCTATTTAACCAGTTAACAATTGAAGGTCTATTTACCCAGTCAACAAGAGAAGGTCATTTACCCAGTCAACAAATGAAGGTCTATTTACCCATTCAACAAGTAAAGATCTATTTACCCAGTGAACAAGTGAAGGTCTATTCACCAAATTAGTGAATTTTAGTAGTTATTCCATAAGCTGGAGGAATTTTAGCCTGAAAATTGTTGGGTTCATATTAAACATAATAAATAAACAATCTTCAACATAAAGATGATATTTTTGTCAAATTGATGATTTTAGTCAAATATGTAATCTTTGCCAACTGATGATCTTTACCAAAATTGGTGTTCTTCACATACTAGATGATCTTCACCAAATAGAAGACCAATAAAAATATTAATAATATAATAATAATAAGGGGTCTTATATTGCGCGGTACCCCAGCCTAGGGCTGTGCCCATAGCGCTGTACATACAAATTTTATCAAAAGAGATATAATAGATGATCTTTACCAAATAGATGATCTTCACCAAATAGATGCTTTTTACCAAATGGATAATCTTTACCAAATAGATTATTTTTACCAAATAAATTATCTTCACCAAATAGATGATTTTTTTTACAAAAGAGATGATCTTCACCAAATTGTTAGTCTTCGTCAAACAGATAATCTTCCGATTTCTATCTCCGTTTTCATCACTATAATTATAACTATTTAGCATTGTCCACATTACACGGAATTGTTATTGATTTGCTTGGTGCTTGTAGTAATCATTACATCATTGTTGTATTCCTGTCAGACATCATTAGATCCTTGTTTTGTTCATGTCAGACATAAGTGCATCCTTGTTTATTCATGTTACCCTTACATCCTTGGTGAAATCCTTTTTAAACATCATTACATCCCTGTTTAATTGCTGTCATAATTATTACATCATTTTTGTGAGCCTTTCAAACATCATTACATCCTTGTTATTTTCCTGCCAGAAATCAATACATCCTTATTTATTCCTTACAAACATCATTACGTATTATTGTATTCCTGCCAGACATCATTACATCTTGATGTATTCCTGCCAGACATCACTGCATTCTACAACAGGTTATGTCATAGGACACTTCAACACTCAGCATTGCTACTGTCTCAGGTCAGCAACCATTGCTCACCTCATGATGTAAAAGTCGGAGTCACTGTATTAAAGGAATGCTGGTGTCGTACACTCGGTTCCAGTCTTTAAAAAGATGCCGTAATTGACTTGCCAGGCTAGAGACATTTCCCTATATTGACATGTTTCAGAGACTGGCTTCCCTAAAACTATATGTTTCCGGGGCTGGCTTCACTAAATAAATTTGTTTTCAAGACTGGCTTCCTCAAATATATTTAATTTGTTCCTGGGACTGGGTTACTAAATAGATGTTTCCGGGACGGGATTCTTTAAATAGATACTTTCCGGGACTAGTTTCCTAATTAGATATGTTTCCTGGACTGGCTTCCCTAGTTAGATAAGTTTCCGGGACTCCAGCCTGGCTCAATGAAACACTAGCATTAAAGTCGGGGAGGCATGCAATGAATTGAGTTCATGTAGATGATCGATTGGCTTTCAACATGAGTTGATAGCGTCATCTGTTACTTCTTCAACCTTGAAGGGATCATGACTGATGGCTCTTGGCTCATCCACTAAATTTCCAATAACGACATCAGCGCTTCAATACAACGGATTTGATAGGAAATGTACGGAATAGATGAAAGAACGAGTTATAGGAACATGAGTTTACGGCAAAGAGTTGGAAAGAATTCAGGAATACAACATATAGTTCTGGGCCTTTAGGTCTATGCAATCAGGTTTTAGTTACATTGGAATGTAGAAAAAGTCGTCAATATCGATATGATCAAATATGAGAGTGTTATATTATAAAGCCTATGTCTTGGCCTAATTTCTCACTTCAACACAGATCTATTTATAGCCACCACCCCTTGTCTCCACTAAATATGTTACGTTAGGAAATTGCGTCGGCGGGCCGTCGAGCGTGAGCTCTTAATGCCCTCACCGACTCATCTCCACACAGTCCAGACGCTGGGTCTCCCTGACGCCGGACCGTGCGGCGGCACACCATGGACTTCCCCGATCTGGACCGCCTCAATTGGCAACCGCTCAATTGGATTTTCGTATGGAAACTTTTCCCGCCTCTGAACGTCCGGTCGACCGAAAACGTTGCGTTTAAAACGTTCGCAGCCGACTCTCCCAGGGATTCGGGGTGGTAAATTAACGTTCTAATATCTCCTCCCTTCCATTTTGGGGAAGCTTCGGACGCCCTCTAAGAGGTGTTGTACAGTGGGTTTCCACTCCGCAACTAGTTTGCAAAGTAGCTGGGACGTAACGGTCGTCTAAGAGCAGCATTGTCAGGGCCTAAAGAATCATAAGCTAAAGGCTTACACCCTAGCCTTTTGCTTCATGTCCATTAGCGGTAACGTATAAACATCACCCCTACCCTTTCTCTGCATTTTCTTCCAAATGTAAAAAATCTAAAATCTGTCTATGAAAGTTTTAACCCATCTCTTTTTTTAAATTAAATTTTCGCTTGTGTAAAATGAAGGGTTTTGATATTTTTGCCAGCGTACATTATTATTTGGACTTTCGAGCAGTGTACCTGTTTCACTTGCTGTAAGGTGATAGAGTTTTCTTTTCTTTTTTTTAATTTTTAATTTCTCTTTTTAAATATGAATTTGTATAGAAATTTAATAGAATAATTAAATAAAATATCGTAACACTAGCCTTAGTATTTTTTTTTGCTTCTTTTGTTTGGCATGCCACTGTTCTCAGTCCTAAGTAAAGTAGTGTTTATTCTACGACTGAAATCTTAAAATAGATTACATTTCCAAAGCCATAACCTTACGTAAAAAAGAGGCGGCGAAATTGTCGGAATGTGTTAACATTATAGAAAAGTTAACATTATTTTTTAAAAAATTAACATTATTAAAACAAACTAACATTATAAAAACAAATGAACGTCATAGAAAGAAATTAACATTAAAGAAATACGTTCATATTTTAGAAATGTTAACATCATAGAAAAGTTAACATTATAGAAACAAATTGACATTCTACTTCAGTATATGTTTGCTAGGCGGACTTTAGTATATGTTTGGTCTTGTTGGTGAGTTTGAACACATTTGTGTTGTTGGTGAGTTTGAACACATTTGTCTTGTTGGTGAGTTTGAACACATTTGTGTTGTTGGTGAGTTTGAACACATTTGTCTTGTTGGTGAGTTTGAACACATTTGTCTTGTTGGTGAGTTTGAACACATTTGTCTTGTTGGTGAGTTTGAACACATTTGTCTTGTTGGTGAGTTTGAACACATTTGTTGAGTTTGAACACATTTGTCTTGTTGGTGAGTTTGAACACATTTGTCTTGTTGGTGAGTTTGAACACATTTGTCTTGTTGGTGAGTTTGAACACATTTGTCTTGTTGGTGAGTTTGAACACATTTGTCGTGTTGGTGTGTTTGAACACATTTGTGTTGTTGGTGAGTTTGAACACATTTGTCGAGTTGGTGAGTTTGAACACATTTGTCTTGTTGGTGAGTTTGAACACATTTGTGTTGTTGGTGAGTTTGAACACATTTGTCTTGTTGGTGAGTTTGAACACATTTGTCTTGTTGGTGAGTTTGAACACATTTGTCTTGTTGGTGAGTTTGAACACATTTGTCTTGTTGGTGAGTTTGAACACATTTGTGTTGTTGGTGAGTTTGAACACATTTGTGTTGTTGGTGAGTTTGAACACATTTGTCTTGTTGGTGAGTTTGAACACATTTGTCTTGTTGGTGAGTTTGAACACATTTGTCTTGTTGGTGAGTTTCAACACATGCATGTTTTTGGTGAGTTTCAACACATTTGTCGTGTTGGTGAGTTTGAACACATTTGTCTTGTTGGTGAGTTTGAACACATTTGTCTTGTTGGTGAGTTTGAACACATTTGTGTTGTTGGTGAGTTTGAACACATTTCTCTTGTTGGTGAGTTTGAACACATTTGTCTTGTTGGAGAGTTTGAACACATTTGTGTTTTGTTGGTGAGTTTGAACACATTTGTATTGTTGGTGAGTTTGAACACATTTGTCTTGTTGGTGAGTTTGAACACATTTGTGTTGTTGGTGAGTTTTTACACATTTGTGTTTTTGTTTAGTTTGAACACATTTGTGTTGTTGGTGAGTTTGAACACATTTGTGTTTTTGGTGAGTTTGAACACATTTGTGTTGTTGGTGAGTTTGAACACATTTGTCTTGTTGGTGAGTTTGAACACATTTGTGTTGTTGGTGAGTTTGAACACATTTGTTTTGTTTGTGAGTTTTTACACATTTGTCTTGTTGGTGAGTTTTTACACATTTGTCTTGTTGGTGAGTTTGAACACATTTGTCTTGTTGGTGTGTTTGAACACATTTGTGTTTTGTTGGTGAGTTTGAACACATTTGTCTTGTTGGTGAGTTTGAACACATTTGTGTTTTTGGTGAGTTTGAACACATTTGTGTTGTTGGTGAGTTTGAACACATTTGTTTTGTTGGTGAGTTTTTACACATTTGTCTTGTTGGTGAGTTTGAACACATTTGTCTTGTTGGTGAGTTTTTACACATTTGTCTTGTTGGTGAGTTTGAACACATTTGTGTTTTGTTGGTGAGTTTGAACACATTTGTCTTGTTGGTGAGTTTGAACACATTTGTTTTGTTGGTGACTTTCAACACATGTGTGTTTTTGGTGAGTTTCAACACATTTGTCGTGTTGGTGAGTTTGAACACATTTGTTTTGTTGGTGAGTTTTTACACATTTGTCTTGTTGGTGAGTATGAACACATTTGTGTTTTGTTGGTGAGTTTGAACACATTTGTATTGTTGGTGAGTTTGAACACATTTGTCTTGTTGGTGAGTTTGAACACATTTGTGTTGTTGGTGAGTTTTTACACATTTGTGTTTTTGGTGAGTTTGAACACATTTGTGTTGTTGGTGAGTTTGAACACATTTGTCTTGTTGGTGAGTTTGAACACATTTGTGTTTTGTTGGTGAGTTTGAACACATTTGTATTGTTGGTGAGTTTGAACACATTTGTGTTGTTGGTGAGTTTGAACACATTTATCTTGATGGTGAGTTTGAACACATTTGTTTTGTTGGTGAGTTTGAACACATTTGTCTTGTTGGTGAGTTTGAACACATTTGTCTTGTTGGTGAGTTTGAACACATTTGTGTTTTGTTGGTGAGTTTGAACACATTTGTCTTGTTGGTGAGTTTGAACACATTTGTTTTGTTGGTGACTTTCAACACATGTGTGTGTTTGGTGAGTTTCAACACATTTGTCGTGTTGGTGAGTTTGAACACATTTGTTTTGTTGGTGAGTTTTTACACATTTGTCTTGTTGGTGAGTTTGAACACATTTGTGTTTTGTTGGTGAGTTTGAACACATTTGTCTTGTTGGTGAGTTTGAACACATTTGTGTTGTTGGTGAGTTTGAACACATTTGTCTTTTTGGTGAGTTTGAACACATTTGTGTTTTGTTGGTGAGTTTGAACACATTTGTATTGTTGGTGAGTTTGAACACATTTGTGTTGTTGGTGAGTTTGAACACATTTGTCTTGTTGGTGACTTTCAACACATGTGTGTTTTTGGTGAGTTTCAACACATTTGTCGTGTTGGTGAGTTTGAACACATTTGTGTTGTTGGTTAGTTTGAACACATTTGTGTTGTTGGTGAGTTTGAACACATTTTTGTTGTTGGTGAGTTTGAACACATTTGTGTTGTTGGTGAGTTTGAACACATTTGTGTTGTTGGTGAGTTTGAACACATTTGTGTTGTTGGTGAGTTTGAACACATTTGTCTTGTTGGAGAGTTTGAACACATTTGTGTTGTTGTTGTTGAGTTTTAACACATTTGTCTTGTTGGTGAGTTTGAACACATTTATGTTGTTGTTGAGTTTGAACACATTTGTGTCATGTCCACAGCTCGTTTTAATTTAGCTGAGATAATTGCTAGCTTCAATTTACCTTTGATGATTGTTTGCATCAATTTACCTGAAATGATTGTTTGCATCCATTTACCTGAGATGATTGTTTGCATCTATTTACCTGAGTTTTTGGTCGCCTCCACAAAAGCTTGAATCCCCTTCTCCCCGTAGGTGCCGGAGTCAGCCAAGGTGTTGACGAATGTCCAACCAAGAGCTCGCGCTGTGTCAGCCATGGCCTGTGCTTGGTAGTTGTCAGGGGGCACCACTCTGGAGAAATACTCGAACCTCGTCTTGTCACTGAGGTCAGCGCTGGTGGAAGCGTAACTAATCTGTGGGATCTGAAAGACCAGACGGAACAAAGTCATTATAAATCTTACCACGTGATATTTAATAATTAGTAATTGAATCTTTGAGGTATGGTGACAGTCTCCTCTTACAATGGGGACAAAACAGTAAACTATATTTTATTCTTACATATACGACATCGATAACAATCCTTTATTAAGGATGCGCTAGTTTTAAGTTTGTTTTTTGTCATAGCACTTTAATGTTTTAACATTTAGGATATTATATAAGGAGCTGAAGATGAATGCTTGAATGGGAAAAACGAGACAGTCAAATGGAAGTCTTGGCTAGAAGTCTTCATCAGCAGACCAAACAAAAAAAAAGCCAACAGACAATTAGAACATTTGAACTTAACCCAGTGATGGTGGTCGCAATAAATGTAGGTAGCAAGTTTTCTAAAAGAAAAACTTAAGTGAATGCTACCAAAAAGAGTAAAAGACAATAATTGATTGGACTGTATTCAAGCTGTGTAAATGAGATAGTAGAACAAGGTATGTTAAATTTTAACAAAGAGAAAAGTGGAAGTCAAAGAATTTAGCTAATTATAATATGAAATAATAAATTATTTGTAAATCAAATACGAAAATACCAATCAAAAAGAAACTATAAATATAGGAACACTTTAGATTATATTTGTCGTATCCTTTAAGCAGTATTGCAGTGTTACATTTTTTACATTGAACCTTCTATACATTTTTTTATTTGTTGCTGTCCAACGCTGAAATTACTTCGTCGCGAACACAATTTTTTGTAGACACCTGAAAACCTTCTTGAAGACACGTGTGTATTCCCCCACACCATCGTCTTCTTCATATTAGCTGGGAGAGCTGGCGATGGCCTCGGGTGTTCACACAAATTAACACCAATTACCCATGCAGATGAACGCAAATCTCCCAACAAGATTGAATTTCTGAAAGCTTTCTTTCTTTTTTTTATTTATTAATATTATATTCCCACCACCGGTCCGCTTTTTAATATTTCCAGTTGCCATAGCAATTCGCATTCCCAGAATGCATGTAAAGAGTTGCACGAGCTCTCAACAAACATGTCAGCTCAGTGTTGTTTGAGTTCACTCCTCCTTTGTCTCCCGCTGCAGGACGAGATTATAAGGGATTTTTGTGTGCTGCTGACACTGACCCAGTTAATCTGAGTTTGATTCTCGACGAAGACAATGGGATCCACGCATTTGGTTAAGCGATAAAGTGTTGACCCCTGGGCTCAAAGACCGGATGTGCTAAGTCAGCCTTATTATCCGTTTGCTGAGCCGAATTTTTGAAATAATGTCAACTCTTGATGCCCTGCCTGACTGTCTTAAATAATACCAATCACAATCCTGATAACAGCCATTTAACAAAAATGAATCAATATTTTTTGTATTCAGTTCCCTGTCTTAAATTCTGTAATTGACAGAGTAATGGGATGTATCAAAGCAAACTAGGTGTTATATAAGATGTCAGAATTTAGGTCAAGAAAACGGGGGGGGGGGGAAGGGGTTAAAATATCGCAAAAAATGTAAAATATAGTAATAACGGCCATATAAATAATTATATGATAACGCAGCATGCCAGGGTACGTGTGTACACTAAGTCATAGGTGTAAAATAAGATGAAGTAACATGTGCACAATAAGATGATTTACTGACTGATAGGTGTACAATAAGATGAAGTCAAATGTGCACAATAGGATGGTACACTAAGTCATATGTGTAAAATAAGATGGTACACTAAGTCACAAATGTACAAGAAGACGTTACACTAATTCACAGGTGCACAATAAGATGGTACACTATGACACAGGAGTACAATAAGATGGTACACTAAGTCACATGTGTACAATAGGATGTACACTAAGTCACATGTGTACAATAACTCTTCATTTAATCCTCTGAATTGTTTGATGACATTAAAACGTGTTTCTACTATCAGGTTGAAGGGGGGGGGGGTGAACAAACCATTGCTGGTAACAATCAAAGCCTGCCAACAATCAAAGCCTGCCAACAATCAAAGCCTGCCAATCTAGGCGCTAGAGATGTTTAAATTCCTGTTAGTAATGATACTATTGTATGGTATCTTGAAAACCTCGATTATGTTACTCCATGGAGATCTCGCTTATGTCAAATGTTTTCTTTTTGTCTATCTTAAGGGCTCACGATCAATTTATTGATCATTCTGGTCATGGGCGCCCGCAAGGGGGGGACAAAGGGGGCACTTGCCCCCCTGGATTGATTGGATACAATGTTTTTTAGACAAAAATAGACAAAAATGTATTAAAGTAAAGAGAAAATAAAGAGAAAGTAACTAAGCTGATGTCCTGTCCATTCGTTCACCATACAAATACGCTACAGTAAATTAAAACTACATTAAAACATTACTAAAAATTTGTTGCCTCCGCCTGGAAAGTTTATCGATTTTTTGCCCCCCCCCCTCCTTCTGCGGGCGCCCATGATTCTGGCTCATATTTAATAATAATAATAAAGATTATTTAAAACTCACGCGTCATCCCCAAAGGCTCGAAGCGCGGTACATGCCACATTGAAGTACAAAATTCAACATTACAAACCTACATGCAAGAAAACCCATTCTAAGTCTTTCATGCCTTGCAACCATAAACAACACAGGCCAATATACGTCTTCAAGATAATAGCTAGATAGACAACATCACCCCAGCAGGTGTTTGCGAAAAAGATGAGTCTTAAAATCAGTTTTAAAAGACTCCAGTGTCTGGCTGTTTCTGATAGCGATAGGAAGAGTGTTCCAAATTGTTGGGCCAGCAAATGCGAAAGTGCGCCCCTCGTAAGTCTCAAGGTGAACATGTGGTATCGAGAGTTTGCCACTATCAGATGAACGGAGTTGTCTAGTCAGTACATAATTTAGAGAAGTTTTGCGATGTTTCTGCGCCTGGTATTGAAGAGGATATTTCAATGGCTGCAAGGGCTACTCAGCGAACTGGGTGTTGGAAGGTCTGAGGCAATAAACGCAAATGTGTCAAGTGTTGTCACCTCATCTGTTCCTTTAGGAATCTTGTTCCAGTCCCTAATTGTCTTAGGCAGGAATGAACAGTTCATGTACAGTGTTGTTACATCCGTTTGCTCACCAAATACAGAGACGTAGGTGAGTATCAGTGATTCCCCTGGCAAGGATGTATCAGAAATGATCGTGGCAAAAGATTGTGCATCAGAAATTACCATGGCAAAGAATTTTTCATCAGAAATTACCATGGCAAAGAATTTTTCATCAGAAATTACTATGACAAAGAATTTTTCATCAGAAATTACCATGGCAAAGAATTTTTCATCAGAAATTACCATGGCAAAGAATTTTTATCAGAAATTACCATGGCAAAGAATTTTTCATCAGAAATTACCATGGCAAAGAATTTTTCATCAGAAATTACCATGGCAAAGAATTTTTCATCAGAAATTATCATGGCAAAGAATTTTTTATCAGAAATTACCATGGCAAACAATTTTTCATCAGAAATTACCATGGGAAAGAATTTTTCATCAGAAATTACCATGGCAAAGAATTTTTCATCAGAAATTACCATGGCAAAGAATTTTTCATCAGAAAGATCATGGAAAAGGACTTTGCAATCTAAGAGCACAGCAAGACATGTTTAAAGAACGCTAAATACAGGCGAAGGCAGGGCAGTTTGACTATGAAGAGACACAACAATTACCCAAAGAATCTTTCTGGACATAATATCTCTGGTAGCTTCTATCAGACGATGGCAGACTTGAATATTCGTTGGCAACAAATGTAATTTCTCGTAGCTTCTATCAGACGATGGCAGACTTGAATATTCGTTGGCAACAAATGTAATTTTATTTTGACTTGGCGCCTTCTGGGGGATATTCAGCTAATCCGCACCATGAATCTGGAAAATTTGAGAAGATACTTAATGAATTTGGACAGGACGTGGAGACGTGGCGACTCACGGGATGTAGATGGTTCGCACTTATTAGAGGAACCAAAGGCATCAAGAAAAGTGGCGATTCACCGCATGTAGATGTTGTGACGTTACTAGGCGAACCGACGATCTCGAGAGAAATGATTCCTGTAGGAGCCCAAACATCATTACAGCACCTTCAACTGCTTCTGTCGCGTGCAGACTCTTGTTGAAATATTGCGATCGCGTACAAGAAAACGTTAAGTGGGTCGGTAAAGGTTGCAACAACAACAACAACAAACAAACAAACAAACAAACAAACAAACAAAATGACTACGCTTGTCCTTGACTTGGAATGCGAAGCACTTAAGACAAAGGAAACAAGACCTATGCACGCTGAGGCTAAACAACGCTTCACATAATTCATGCTGTCAAAAGTCTCATTTCTACACGTCTCTTCTCTCACAAGTATTGATGTCTCTCACTATTGCTTCACATCTGGACTCCCATTAAATCAATGACAGTGATGCAACATAACACAGGCCTCCACACAACTGCCTATCGTCAAAGGTTTTTTATGTTATCTCATGGCATGGCGTAGTCGAACGATTATTGCACTATGTTTGTATGTATATACGTTTGTTTGTATGTATATTTGTATGAATGTATGTATGTAAGTTTGTTGTTTATACATATGTGTTATAGTGGACTAGTGGACGAGACAGTCTTGATAGCCAACTAGGTCAAACAGTGCGCATGCGCAGAGAGACTGTAGTCAGTCAGAATGTGTGTGAATGAACAGTGTGTTCCCGAAGCAAGCAGAAAGTCAACATTATTGAGAATTTGTATTTTGTTAATGTTTATGTTAATGTTTATTGTTGGAAATAAAACCATAGAAAACATAACAAATGGTGTCCAGTATCAACAACACAAGATGCTTTTTAGTATCAACATCCCAGTACAACTCAGTACAACCGAAAATTGACTAGTGTAGACTGATACACACCAGGGACTTCACGTAACTGAAGAGGTATACACACAATGGCGAAGTCAAATCTGACCCAAATGGACATCACCCAAAGGCTGATTCAGCAGAATCAGTTACTGTTAAAACTAGCAACGGGGCATACGGCTAGTAATATGAAATTCACAAATTTCAATAGTAATGAGGAAACATTCACGGACTACTACGCTAGATATGTGACCTTCGTGTTGGCAAATAATGTACCAAGGAGAAGCAGTCACAAATTTTCTTAACCAGCCAAACGCCAGAACTCCATAAAATGTTGGCGACGCTAGTACAACAAAGACAACATCCACAACAAAACGTAAATGATTTAACCATGGAAGGCGTATATGTGATAATGGTGGATCATTTTGATTCGACCAAATTTGTTATCAGGGAAAGATTCAAATTTTGGTCTGACTCAAGTAGGAAACCAGGGGAGACGATCAAAGAATTGGCGGCTAGGATAAGACAGGATGCAGCCACTTGTGAGTTTGGTAATATAAAAAATCCACTAGATGAAGCTTTACGAACAAGATTCATGTGTTCTGTAAAGAATGAGGCTGTATTAAATATTTTGTTTCGGATGAAGGACACTGAACTGTCATTCAACAAGGCAGTAGAAATAGCTGTTGAAACAGAGGAGGCAGCGACATGTGCCAAAGAAACAGTCCATGATGAAACACCTATCAATAAAATTCAGACAAAAAGAAATGAGCAGCATCAGACAGCAGAGAAATGTTCTCCATCTCAAAGACAGGATTTTCCGAGTAGAACTTGTGGCACGTGTGGAGTAAGAGGCCATAAAGGAAATGTCTGCAGGTACAAAGAAGTGATCTGCAACTTTTGCCACAAGAGAGGACATCTCGAAAGAGTTTGTCTAAATAAGAAAGAGAATGCTCCAAAACAGAAACTGATTCATCTCAACAGAATAAGAAGGCAAAACAAAATAAAAACTATCCCGCCCATTATTCAAGAACTCATTTTAGAAGGAAAGAGGTTTGCATTCGAAATTGACACTGGAGCCGGAGGAAGTTTTATGTCTGAATCTGTTTGGCCAAAGCTGGGACAACCGACCTTGAGCCCAGTGTCTGTTGAGTACGAGTCAGCCTCTGGTGACCTACTTAATGTTTTGGGAGGAGTTGAGATACATGCCGAGGCAGGGGAAATAACTTCAAATCTGTCATGTGGAGTAGTGAAAAATCACAGCTTAAATTTCTGGCGCAGATCCGCAAAAAAGAACTTTAGGATTTCGAAAGATACACTGTATCAAACAAAGATAATTGACATTGGTCATCAAAACTCATTGAGGAAAGCTTGTGAACAAATCCGTAAGTCAACTGAACATTGAAATGTGGATGCTCTTAGTCGTCTACCCTCAGGGCCTGATGACATTTTTGATGGTGAAGAAAGTGAAGCAGACATGGATTCTGTATGTGTGATCAAACACATCAGTTTACAGATCAGACCAACAAACCCAGGAGTCCTTGCTATAGTGTCACTTAAATATTCTACTGTGAATACAGTAATGAGATAGTGTCACAAACAAAGCGCACTGGAACAAGGATGCAGCTAATATAGCAGCTTTTAAAAATTTTCAAAACTCAATCTCCGTGCTGACACATTGTCTATTTTATGGTCAAGAATTGTGGTACCAAAAATACTACAAGCTCAAGTTCTCCTAATCCTGCATACAGGACATTTTGGAATCGAGCGGATGAAACAGTTAGCCAGATCATCTGTATGCTGGCCAGGGCTTGATGCTCAAATCATGGAAATAGGTCGACCATGCCAGACATGTGCAGAACACGCCAGAGATCCAAACAGAGCAAGTATCCACCCATGGATGGTGCCAGAAAAACCATGGGGTCGAGTGCATATCAACCATGCCATTAACTTTATGGGATCACATTGGCCGGTGATGATAGATGCTCCACAGGAAAACATCTACATCGACCAAAGCCACCATTGATCTTCTGGAGGAAGATTTTGTTCATTTCGGCTATCCTCACACCATAGTCAGTGACAATGCTACTAGCTTCATCTCAGAAGAATTTCAGTATTAGTGTAATGAGAGGGGTATTGCACATCTTGCAGGCGCTCCCTATCATCCTGCTACGAATGGAGCTGCCGAACAACCGATTCAAAGTTTCAAGAGTTCAGTAAAAAAAATGCTCATTACCCTTAAAGGAATCTCTACAAGACTTTCTGCGTCAGTATCGTAGGACACAATTGGCTAGTGGATTATCACCTAGCCAACTACTGAAAAATTGGCAAATAAGAACACTTATTGATGCTCTAGTTCCCTCTCCTGCTCATCAAGCACAGGGACAACATCTTTAAGAAATAGAAGTCCGTTATGGGACAAGTAGAAGTCCTAGTCGATCATTTAACCGGGAAGATCCATGTTACGTCAGAATATATGGAACAGCAACAGACTCTAAACCACGATGGGCTCCCGGTACAATCATCCAAGTTATGGGTCCACGTCTTTTCAAGGTGAAGATTTATCAGAATGGTTCCATATGGAAGAGACATTTAGACCAACTTTGTCCCAGGTATGGAGCAGAAGAAGATACAGAACCAGGTTTTGATATAATGACAGGAAGTCTTTATCCAACAGCTCAGGCAACCCTAAGTCATCAACCGTCTACACATCCAGCAACTCCAAGTTCACCTAAGAAGAGATTAACCCTCGACATCCAGGACCTTCAGACTATGTCACACCCAGAAGGTCTGAAAGACAACGTCGAGCATCATTGGTTCTGAACTTGTAATTGTTCTGGGAGGTGTTATGTTGGACTAGCGGAGAGACCGTCTTGATAGCCAACTAGGTCAAACAGTGTACATGCGCAGAGAGACTGTAGTCAGAGTGTGTGTGAACAGTGTGTTCCTGAAGCAAGCAGAAAGTCAACATTAGTGAGAACTGGTATTTATGGATATTTATGTTTATGTTTATTGTTGGAAAGAAAAACATAGAAAACCTAACAGTATGTTTGTATGTATGTTTGTATGTATGTTTGTATGTGGTTTAATACAAAGTAATGTGTTTATGTATATGGGTCAGTACAAAATAGTATGTATGTATGTCGGTTACTTAAGAAGACAAGTATTTATTTTTTTCTTACGAATTCAAAAACCCCAGAACTATGTTTGAAAACTTTTCAAAACGTGCACAATTAGTTTTTGAATGTACACGATGACTGATGTATCCGATTACTGATGTATCCGATTACTGATGTATCCGATTACTGATGTATCCGATGACTGATGTACCCGATGACTGATGTATCCAATTACTGATGTATCCGATTACTGATGTATCCAATTACTGATGAATCCGATTACTGATAAACACAATTATGAACGTACTGATTACTGATATCTGCCAATGTAAGGGCAGTTTATTTCAAACACTCACAGATATCAATAGCCGATAAATTCAAAGGTAGACTGTCACATCGAAGAACTAATCGATAATTTCAGGAAAATTTTAGCGCGTGTGGTGCAGAGCGATACTTTTGTCCTTCGTTGAAGTAAATCCAAGGGGAAATCAACAAAACTACGATTCTTCTATCCATAGATCACACACGTCAAGAACTTAACTCCAGCTCTATTAGACACGTCCAGAGCTTAACCTCAGCTCACTAGACACGTCAAGAGCTTAACCTCAGCTCTACTAAACAAATCCAAGGCCTAACCTCAGTTCTAGGTACTTTAAGAACTTACTTAACCCCATCTCTAGGCACTTCAAGAATTTAACCTCAGCTCTAGGCACGTCCAGAACTTAACCCCAGCTCTAGACATGTCCAGAACTTAACCCCAGCTCTAGACACGTCAGCTCTAGAAATCTTAACCATCCTGTGTTCAGCTGCTCGCCAATTTACTGTCAGACACAATCAAAGTTTTGATCTTGAACCGATCAGGTTTTGTTCGAGCTCAACAAACAAAAGGCGTGTAATATAAGGATTGGATTTTCAAGATACATTTACAGCTGTCATAACAAATAAAGTTTCTTTCACATTCAAGTCATTCACATTCAAGTCACTCACATTCAAGTCACTCACATTCAAGTCACTCACATTGAAGTCATTCACGTTCAAGTCATTCACGTTCAAGTCATTCACATTCAAGTCACTCACGTTCAAGTCATTCACATTCACATTCAAGTCATTCACATTCAAGTCATTCACGTTCAAGTCATTCACGTTTAAGTCGTTCACATTCAAGTCACTCACATTCAAGTCATTCACATTCAAGTCTTTCACATTCAAGTCATTCACGTTCAAGTCATTCACATTCAAGTCTTTCACATTCAAGTCACTAACATTCAAGTCATTCACATTCAAGTCATTCACATTCAAGTCATTCACATTCAAGTCATTCACGTTCAAGTCATTCACATTCAAGTCATTCACGTTCAAGTCATTCACGTTCAAGTCTTTCACATTCAAGTCATTCACGTCATTCACATTCAAGTCATTCACGTTCAAGTCATTCACATTCAAGTCATTCACATTCAAGTCATTCACATTCAATTCACTCACATTCAAGTCATTCACATTCAAGTCATTCACATTCAAGTCATTCACATTCCAGTCATTTAGCACTTCAATATGTTCACCTAATTACATGACTCATTCACAATTATAGATTCCATGTAAAATTTTAAGTGTAAGATAAAACTATCAAACAAGGACTAACTGGCAATATACAATACAACGAAAATCATAGACCTATACTATACTACGCGGAACCCAGCATCACCATCAGCGGACTGCGTCTAAGCGCGATGGATAAATTTATATGGACAGTACTCTATCCAGATCTGTCGTCATGGATGACGAAATGATTGCCAGACTCGCAAAGGCTAGCGCAATATTTTGCAGACTCCGCAGCACTGTTTGAGACAGGAGAGGTATCAGACGAAAAACGCAGATCAAGGTCTATAGCGCAGCGGTCCTCTCGACACAGCTTTATGGATGTGAAACGTGGACAGTCTACCAGCGTCACGCCAAGAAACTGAATCATTTTCACACAACCTGCCTCAGGAAACTCCTCGGCATCAGGTGGCAAGACAAAGTGTCTGACACGGAGGTTCTCGCTAGAGTGAACCTACCTAGCATCTTCACCACCCTGATGCAATTTCAACTCCATTGTGCGGGACAAGTAGCCCGTATGAAAGACAACCGGTGATCTAAACAGCTATTCTCGGTGAACTCACGCTAGGCAAGCGCTCCAAAGGTGGTCGAAAAAGCGTTCTGCATCAACCCTATTGAATCGGTGCAGACAGCCCAGGACAGAGCCAGGTGGACATCATATGTCAAGAAGGGGGCTCAATTTCATGAAGCCAGTAGGTGAGCCCCAGCTGAGACACGCAGGCTAGCTGAAAAGAGCAATATTAGATCACCAACCACAGCAACTATTCCATGCCCCTCTGTGTTAGAGACTATTTCAAGCACGAATCGGACTAGCAGGCCACCTACGAACTCACCGTGACACCCCCCCCCCACACCAGATGACTAGATGGTGCTTGACGATCTTGACGGACAAACAACAATTAAAGTAACATATGAGTGTTTTGACTGCAGCACACTATTAAACTAACATATTAGTGTTTTGACTTCAGCATACTATTAAACTATCAACAGAGTGTTGGATTGCGATAAAGCTTTCAAGTAGATGAACGAGAGACTAAGAATTAGTGTAAATTTAAATATAACTCCAGCTTTAGTAATGGTAATACAGACTGCTAATGTAAACGTTTCGGCTAACATAAATTTAGTTTTTTTAAATTTTTTTTCTAAGTTTTATTTCATTGTCAACCTTTTGAAAACGCACTGTATACACATAATGTATACACATACTTTATACACACACTGTACACACACATATTCCTTACACAAAGACACTATATATACACACTATTCACACTCACACCCTGTATATACACACTGTAGACACACTCTGTACACATACACTATAAACACATACTGTACTGTATACAGGCATTGTACATACTCGATACACACAAACTGCACACACAAACTGTATACAATCACTATACAGACCCACTATATACAAATACGCTTTATACACACTATTTATACACACGCAGTATACACAAACTGTATAAATGCACTTTATACACATACTGTTTATTTTTGTCCAAACATTTTTTCCCAGATTCGCTAACTTGCATTGCCGCTAATGCAATGGATGACGTCAGAAGTTCGAGATGCCCTATAGAAAAATCTTTAATCCAATTTCGCGCTGCATTTGTTAAATGTCACGTGACAGACGGGAGCAGATGCCGAGGACAAGACGAGTAAAAATATGGAGCAGTTCCAGACTAGAGGCAGTTGGTGAATCGTAAAATTTAGACTTGGGGCAGTTGGTGAATGGTGAGTTCCAATCTAGGTGCAGTTGGTAAATGGTGAGATTTAGATTTGTGGCAGTTTTATTCCTTCATGTCTTGAAATGCATTATTATCATGCTCATCAACATTGTTATTGACTAAATAACAAGTGTGTACGTGTATCGCTGGCTTGTATTATAATTATGCAGTGTGACAACGACAGACCTGTTTCCTTTTATGATTTAGGCGACCAATTTTGATGTCTTGCGCTTCTCCGTCGAGACCCGTCATAAGAACTATGTTATGAAACCCGGTTAAAAAAAAATAAAAAAATCTCCCCCACCAAGGGAGGTGAGGGAAGTTGGTCACCGAACGAAATAATGACGTCACTAGCACGGTTAGACTAAAGTGTTGGTACTAGGGTAAATACTAATACAGGGATATCTTGCCAGCTATTTAGGAAAACACAAAGCAATAGCATGACGAAAACCGCGAAACATGTTGTGGTGATATTTCAATAGCCTTAATAAATGATATTCAGGTGACAATTAACTTTAATAGAGCTACAATAATTATTATAGGTATAATTTCGCTTTAATTTCAGCTTTGGCCGAAAATGAAATGCTAACTTTCGGTTTAATTTCGGTTTCGGCCAAAAGTAGTTTTTTAAATTTCAGCCTAGTTTCGGTTTCGGCCGAAATAAGAAAAATTACATTTGATCGGTCTCTAATTTAGACTTGGGGCCATTGGTGGATGGTAAGATTTAGACTTGGGGCAATAGGTAAATGGTGAGTTCCAGTCTAGAGGCAGTTGGTGAGTGGTGCGATCTACACTTAGGACAATTGTTTATCGGTGAGTTCAAAATTTTAAAAAAAATATATATATTCTTTAAAAGGAGGTTGCTTGCAAGGGTCAACTCGAACTTAAACCTCCCTCGTGTTTGAACTCCAGTAATTGAAAGTGCTTTTTAAAAAAAAATAAAAAATGACTTTCATTCATGCTAAGAAAAATATCAAGTCTTAAAACTGACCGACCAAAGACTTCTCCACAAAGTGGCTGTCATCAATGTGCCCATTCCCTTCCATTTGTTATCGTGAGCAATGCAGCTCTGCGCACAGCCGTCTATTTATAGTCCGAGGTCACCGCTAATGTTATCGTCTAAATGCCTTGTGTAGAGGGGCATTGAAAACTTCCTCGAACGCCCTCCGGGCATTCCCCCCAGATATTTTTGCTTAGAGCAGAGTCCGGGATTCTTAACGTGAGTTGACACAAGATATGCCGCCTCTGATCAATACAAACAATAAGTTTGTGTACACCGGGTGCAGGTTAAATTGTTGGCCATAAGTTTGTGTACACCGGGTGCTGGTTAAATTGTTGGCCATAAGTTTGTGTACACCGAGTGCTGGTTAAATTGTTGGCCATACGTTTGTGTACACCGAGTGCTGATTAATTTTTTTGGCCATAAGTTTGTGTACACCGGGTGCTGGTTAAATTGTTGGCCATAAGTTTGTGTACACCGAGTGCTGGTTAAATTGTTGGCCATATGTTTGTGTACACCAAGTGCTGGTTAATTTTTTTGGCCATAAGTTTGTGTACACCGAGTGCTGGTTAAATTGTTGGCCATACGTTTGTGTACACGGGTGCTGGTTAATTTTTTTGGCCATAAGTTTGTGTACACCGGGTGCTGGTTAAATTGTTGGCTATAAGTTTGTGTACACCGGGTGCTGGTTAAATTGTTGGCCATAAGTTTGTGTACACCGGGTGCTGGTTAAATTGTTGGCCATAAGTTTGTGTACACCGGGTGCTGGTTAAATTGTTGGCCATAAGTTTGTGTACACCGGGTGCTGGTTAAATTGTTGGCCATAAAGTTGTGTACACCGGGTGCTGTTTAAATTGTTGGCCATAAGTTTGTGTACACCGGGTGCTGGTTAAATTGTTGGCCATAAGTTTGTGTACACCGGTTGTTGGTTAAATTGTTGGCCATAAGTTTGTGTACATCGGGTGTTGGTTAAATTGTTGGCCATAAGTTTGTGTACACCGGGTGCTGGTTAAATTGTTGGCCATGAGTTTGTGTACACGGGTGCTGGTTAAATTGTTGGCCATAAGTTTGTGTACACAGGTGCTGGTTAAATTGTTGGCCATAAGTTTGTGTACATGGGTGCTGGTTAAATTGTTGGCCAGACGTTTGTGTACACCGGGTGCTGGTTAAATTGTTGGCCATAAGTTTGTGTACACGGGTGCTGGTTAAATTGTTGGCCATAAGTTTGTATAAATGTCACATCTACAATCACTCACAATCACAAACTAGTTATGATATATAACAACAGAGGCGTTGTGGATCCAAGTGAATAGTGACTATACTTTATTTAAGTTTATTATATGCTAAAACACACGATCACAATAATAATTATAAATAGTTAAGACTTGAACTGATCACTAATCACTTAGAATAAAGCTTCTTGGCAACTTCTCCACTTGATAAAGATATCACTATACTATGACCACTTCGCACAGCATAATATGGACGTAATAACCGCCATCATTTCGACGCCATCTTTGTTCTTCTATGATGGGTTCATCTTTTCCAAGAGCTCATGCTGTATATATTAGAAGTGATAATTCTCACATGACTTAACTCCCCTGTAACTCATTGTCTCGTAACTGTGACAGAACACTGAGTGCTAGTTAAATTATTGCGGGCTGTTTTCAGTGATTGAAAGAATTGACCCCTAACAGCAGTCAAGGTCGTATAATTGACCACTAACAGCAGTCAAGGTCGTATAATTGACCCCTAACAGCAGTCAAGGTCGTATAATTGACCCCTAACAGCAGTCAAGGTCGTACGATTGACCCCTAACAGCAGTCAAGGTCGTATGATTGACCCCTAACAGCAGTCAAGGTCGTATGATTGACCCCTAACAGCAGTCAAGGTCGTATGATTGACCCCTAACAGCAGTCAAGGTCGTATAATTGACCCCTAACAGCAGTCAAGGTCGTATGATTGACCCCTAACAGCAGTCAAGGTCGTATGATTGACCCCTAACAGCAGTCAAGGTCGTATGATTGATCCCTGCGTCAAGACGGTAATTTTTTGTGTTTACTCTTTAAAAAAACAACGACATCATCTTTATACACTCAATGGATTACCAATTAATACCATTTGGTATGTTGGACAATGGCATAGCATAGCAACTGTTCTCTTTATCAAAGTCTGTCTACTCACAGCCAACCAATGAATGACATATAAACATATTAAAATTGTATTCAAAAATTACTTTTTTTACTTTCTATTCTTAGCCAAATGTGATTATAGTTACTGTTCTTTGATACAGTATATGACACAAAGTTTAAGAACCACTGTGCTACCGCTACTGACCTATGACGCAGTATATGACACAAAGTTTAAGAACCACTGTGCTACCGCTACTGACCTATGACGCAGTATATGACACAAAGTTTAAGAACTACTGTGCTAACGCTACTGACCTATGACGCAGCATATGACACAAAGTTTAAGAACCACTGTGCTACCGCTACTGACCTATGACGGAGCTATGCCATTATTTCTATATTTCGATCAGAGAGACATGAAAATAATTCTAAACACAACTGACTGCCATGACTTGGTGATTTGATAGGTTGATATGACAGATTGCTGCAACTCATTGTTATGACTAGTTTATAGGATAGGTTGTTTCAACTATCCTAAGAAACCTATCCTCTATGTATCATCCACATCTGTTTCCATATATGTTTCAACCTCGCTGTTTCCAACTCTGTGTTTCCACTCTCTGTTCCCCCCCCCTCTCTCTCTCTTAATCTTTCTGCTTCAATTTCTGTTTCAAACTCTCTGTTTCCATCTCTCTCTCTTAATCTTTCTGCTTCAATTTCTGTTTCCAACTCTCTGTTCCCATCTCTCTCTCTCTCTCTCTCTCTCTTAATCTTTCTGCTTCAATTTCTGTTTCAAACTCTCTGTTTCCACCTCTCTGATTCCATCTCTCTGTTTCCATCTCTCATCTGTCTCTTTCAATCTCTCTGTTTCAATCTCTCTGTCTCTCTTTCCATCTCTCTGATTCCATATCTCTGTTTCCATCACTCTGTTTCAATCTATCTGTTTCCATTGCTCTGTTTCAACCACTCTGTTCCCACCTGTCTATTTGTTCTCCTGAGAATCCCATGAAAACGTCCAGTAGCCAACATTCCATTACCATTCCCTATTAAAGAGAGTTACGTTCCTTGAACTCCCAGGTTACCCCCCTTCCGATGCCCAGCCATCAGCGAACTTTATCGAAATCAGAAGCACGATCTCTTCCAATCTTCGTCTCCCACGACATCAACTCCCCTCAGATTCCTTCTTTCCCTCCCCTTCCCAGTCAAACAACTCCCCTCTATCAGCCTCCTCAGTCCAATGCCTCTTCTCTCTGTCTCAGCCTCCCCAGTCCAATGCCTCTTCTCTCTGTCTCAGCCTCCCCAGTCAAACAGCTTCTTTGTCTCAGTCTCCCCAGTCCAATGACTCTTCTCCCTGTCTCAGTCTCCAGGCCATGAGGGATTCAAGTGAAAGCACTGAGCCGACGTCTTGTCCATTTTCCAGTCGATGCCAGGCTTTCGCCAGCAATTAGTCCGAATCTGGACAACATTTCATTGATTCTACAAGTAAAGAAAACACGCCAAATAATAGCATACCATTCTTGAACTTGACAAGATGAAGAGAATCCGAAATAGGTGGAAAGTGTTTTCAGAGTGGCTGGATAAAGAAGAAAAAAATGAAAGTAGAAAACAAAGGTTGTTACTGTCATAAGAGGTTGGTATAGAAACAGCATTGGTACAGTGATGGGAGGTTGGTACAGAAACAGCATTGGTACAGTGATGGGCGGTTGGTACAGAAACAGCATTGGTACAGTGATGGGCCGTTGTTACAGAAATAGCATTGGTACTGTGATGGGAGGTTGGTACAGAAACAGCATTTGTACAGTGATGGGCCGTTGTTACAGAAATAGCATTGGTACTGTGATGGGAGGTTGGTACAGAAACAGCATTGGTACAGTGATGGGCCGTTGTTACAGAAATAGCATTGGTACTGTGATGGGAGGTTGGTACAGAAACAGCATTGGTACAGTGATGGGCCGTTGTTACAGAAATAGCATTGGTACTGTGATGGGAGGTTGGTACAGAAACAGCATTGGTACAGTGATGGGCCGTTGTTACAGAAACAGCATTGGTACAGTGATGGGAGGTTGGTACAGAAACAGCATTGGTACTGTGATGGGAGGTTGGTACAGAAACAGCATTGGTACTGTGATGGGAGGTTGGTACAGAAACAGCATTGGTACTGTGATCGGAGGTTGGTACAGAAACAGCATTGGTACTGTGATGGGAGGCTGGTACAGAAACAGCATTGGTACTGTGATGGGAGGTTGGTACAGAAACAGCATTGGTACTGTGATGGGAGGTTGGTACAGAAACAGCATTGGTACATTGATGGGAGGTTGGTACAGAAACAGCATTGGTACAGTGATTGGTCGTAGTCATAGATTTGAAGGTAAGAATGTGAACGTATTGACCTGATCTTAAGAACATCAACTGACTATAGATTTACATGAATACATAATGGTGAAGGAAAGCGCACAGTTAGGAAAAGCTTAATTACCTCCAATACCACTAGGACCCAGACACACGTGTGTCCTATCGCGTCAAAACCACTAGGATCCAGACACACGTGTGTCCTATCGCGTCAATACCACTAGGACCCAGACACACGTGTCTCCTATCACGTCCAATACCACAAGGAGACTGACACATGTGTATCCTATAGCGTCCAATACCACTAAGACGCAGACACACATGTGTCCTATCACGTCCAATACCACAAGGACCCTGACACATGTGTGTCCTATTGCGTCCAATACCACTATAGAGACCGAACGAATTTCGGCTTCGGCTTCGGTTTCGGCGCTGAAAGTGGCCATTTTATCACTTTCGGTCAAGTTTCGGTTTCGGCTGAAACTGAAAGTTAACTTTCTGCTTAATTTCGGTTTCAGCCGAAAGAGAAAAGTTAACTTTCGGTTTTTTTCGGTTTCGGTCTAAATTGACTTTGACTTTCGGCCATCCGGCCGAAAGTGACTAGACTGAGGTTTTCGGTCATCTAATACTCAGCGAAAGCGATATTTAACTACAAAGTAAGCGACATTTAAGAATAATACTAAACCATCGTTAAAAACAAAAAAAGCGATCTTTAAGAACAAAATGAGCGATCTTTGAAAACAAACTAAACGATATTTAACAACAAACTACGGGATTTTTAAATAAGAACTAAATGATTTTTAAGATCAAAACAAATGATATTTGATAGTAAACTAAATGATTAATAAGAATAAACTAAGCGATCTTTAACAGAAATCTAAATGTTTTTTTTTGAACAAACTAAAAGATCTTTAAGAATAAACTAATCGATCTTAAGGAACAAAATCAATTATCTATAAGAACAAACTAAGTGATCCGATCTTTATGTAAAAACTAAGCGAACTTCAACAACAAACTAAAAGATTTTTAATAACAAACTAAAAAAATCTATAAAATCAAACTAAATGATATTTAAGAACAAATTGAATGATCTTTAAGAACAACAAAGCGATATTTAAGAACAAAATCAAAGATCTTTAAAAACAAACTAAGCGATCTTAATAACACAAACTAAGCGATCTTTAAGAAAAAACTTAGCGATCGTTTCTGAACAAACTAAATGATCTTTAATAACAAACTAAAATATCTTTAAACAAAAACTAAGCGATCTTTAAGAACAATCTAAACGATCTTTAACAACAAGATGTTATCTTAGATGTTTATTTATTAATATTCACGATTATCTAATTTTTTTATAAAAAGAATGTAAATATTTATACTTCCCCCCATCAGTTTCGATGTATGCAGAATGTTTGCGGGAACGATTTTCAAGATATCTAAATATTTCATTTTCAGCTTCTGCTTCGGCCGAAAGTCATTTGTAACTTTCGGCCTTTTTTCGGTTTCGGCCAAAAGTCATTTTAAATTTCGGCCTATTTTCGGCTTCGGCCGAAATCAGAAAATCACTTTCGGTTGGTCTCTATACCACTAGGACGCGGAAACACTTGTGTCCTATTGCCTCTAATTCCATTAGGACCCCGATACACTTTTGTCCTACATGTAGGAACATTTTCTATTATTCCAAAAATTTACAAATTCTAATCATTAAAATACTTATGGGACTATTTCTTTGCCTTGCATGAATGATTTTAAAAAGAAAAAATCCAATGATATCTAAAGGAATAGTTCATAAGATCGCGAAACTTGATTAAGGAAATAAGTATACTGGAAGCAGAGATTTCTGGCGTCGCTAGAAACCGGAATGCTAATCAGTGCTCATTAAGCCATTGAAAGCCTCATTTAACGTTGACCGGTGTGCTAACCCGTAGTCTTGGCCGTGTCATCGATTCAAGTCGCCCGGAAATAGCAGTGGACAGATTCAAACCTCTCCGTAGACGTTATTCATGACGCTCAGAGGAACTCAGACCAGTGCGGGCCAGGCGAAGAACTCGAGGCAAACTGATTATGTTTTATAGAGTGGATTGGACGAGAAGCGAAATCTGGGACGACGCCTTACATCGAACTTGTATTTGTGTCCTGATTTAAAAATAATTTTGGGCACAAGTAATCACGCACATTAATTGTTTCACAAAGAATTATTCAACGTAATTTTAAAACTGACCAACCAAAGACTTCTCCACAAAGTGGCTGTCGTATTATATGATTGCCCAGTAGAGATAATGTGTAACTTATATGATAGCCCAGTAGAGATAATGTGTATGCCTTATATAAGGCCTGCACAACTCAAAATGTAAGGTGGGCCGTAATAAATTATGAAAAACTTGTGCGGGCCAAAAGAAAATAGGACAGGACTTGTGCGGGCCACACAAAACATAGGTCAGGGGGGAAAGCTAGGAAGAAAATAATAAGAATAAAGAGTTTTTCATTACCTTGCGGTCCACAAAGTGGGTGCTGGCGTGCCACATGCGGCCCGCGTGCCGTATGCTGTGCAGGCCTGTCTTATATGATAGCCCAGTAGAGATAATGTGTATGTCTTGCATGGTAGCCCATTAGAGATAATGCATATGTCTTATATGGTAGCCAAGTATAGATAATTTGTGTGTCTGACATAGTAGCCTAGTAGAGATAATGTGTAAGTCTTACAGGGTATCGCAGTAGAGATAATGTTTATGTAATATCTTGCAGCCAAGGAAAGATACTTTGTATGTCTGACATGGTATATTATAGCCCAGTAGAGATAATGTGTATGGTTTATATGGTAGCCCAGTAGAGATAATGCCGTCCATGGTTTGCCATGTAAAAGAACTGGGGTGGGGGGTGAATATATATTTGTTTTTTGGTTGTTTTGGTTACATGCTGTTCTTTATTTCATAAATGTCTGTTATTTTAATGTCATAATTATGTCTCTTTGGCTAATAGTTTTATGTACAGTGCGGTAAGCCAGGCGCTAGGCTGGGGTACCGCGCTATATAAGACCACTAATTATTATTATTATACTGTGTGTGTATTACATGGTAGCCCAGTAGAGTTACTTTGTAAGTCTAAAATGGTAGCCCAGTAGAAAATCAATAGGAGGCATATTCTGACGTGCACATTTTATTATCGATTCTTAAGAAATTTGTTCAAGTCCTGGGGCTTGCATCGATGACAGAGCTATTGACAGTGCTATTGACAGTGCTATGACAACTTTTATAAAAACTCAAAACCTTCAATTCAGTCATCTACTTAAACCCGAATGTTTGAAACTCCATTCTTATTTGAAACATACATTTCCCTAGGGTGGGGTGTCGACATATATACGCATCAAACAAAGTGAAAATTATTACTCTCATACAATATTCTTACATTGAGATCATATGTGATACAATCTTAACACAATGAAATCATATGAGATTCAACCTTAAAAATTCCAGATCATATGTGATACAATCTTAACATATCCAGATCATATGTATTAAAATCTTAAAATGTCACAGCCTGTCAGACAGAAGAAAACATGTGTACAATATATGTGGAAAATGTCTTTGTTAACAAAGTGCCAATACTACAATGTCATGTTCTGTCAGAACATGCGTTGTCTAAAGTGTATGATATATCTATTTTTCTATATCTATATAAATATCTATATCTATATAAATATAAATATATATATATATATATAAAAGTGAAAGTTTGTGGATTTGTGTGTTTGTTTGTGGATCTGTTTGTTCCACAAAGGCTTTTATATGGATTGATGGATCTTGACCAACCTTGGCACATACGTCCATCATGATCCAGAAGGAACTCTTAAGGGGTTATGAACTTTTCATAACATTCCGTTTGGGGCTGGGGGCCCAAAATTCTTTTTTTTTCCCCGATATGAGCTATAAAAATAAATTAACACCAAACACTCCTACACGAGTAGATGGATCTTGACCAAACTAAGTACACATATACTTTATTATCCATATTCAAATACCGAATGATACTAAATTCATACTATCAATTTCTCTAGGGCCGGGGCCCCAGTTCATTTTTCCTTATATAAGCTATATTACAATCAAAAGGGTTAGACAAAGGTATAGGTTCTGTGAATTGATAGCTTTGTTCATTAGGCTTCTTAGTCCGTATTGAAATATCGGTGGATTTAAAACTAATAATATCCAATCTAGAATTTTCCAGAAAGTTTGATAATTTTAAAAAGCTATATCTACGGCATTTTTTAGTAGATTTCGATGGGACAAATTTTAATTGTAACTCTATTATTTATCCGTCTGATATTTATAGAGCCCCCATCTCAGGCATAACTATATGGGTACAGCTTTGGAATGAGCCCCCCCCCCCACCCACGGGGGCCCCTTGATTAACTTGAAGGAAAAATGAATAAAATATTGGCATTTGTTGAAGATTTTTATTGTATTCTAAAAATAATTAGAACAGTAGATTTGACACATGTTTCGAGCAGGCTTTTAAATTTAATGTAGAATGTCCCAGAAAGTTCTAAATTGTTCCAAAGGGATATATAATGGGATCTAAGGAATATTGAAATGTTTGTTAGTTCTAGTCATTTCTATACGGTCCCGGAGTTTACTGTTCTCTCAGTAACAGTGAGTAATTTTTTTTATTCGGGATAGAAAAAAAGGGGTGGGGATCTCATCATAATCTTTAAAACGGGATCCAACCAGGATCGGGATCATAACCTTGAATGGATCCACTGGGATCGGGATCACACCGGGAAATGGGACTGCGTCGAAATCGGTGTCAGGATGGGATCGGGGTCGCAGTGGGATCGGGGGTCACACCAGGACGGGGTCCTAATGTAATCCCGGGCCACGCCGGGTATATAGGCTAGCATATATATATATATATATATATATATATATATATATATATACATATATATTTAATCCCGGGCCACGCCGGGTATATAGGCTAGCATATATATATATATATATATATATATATATATATATATATACATATATATATATATATATATAATATATATATATATCCTATAACACATCATCTGTTTTTCATAGCTTTTTCCGATTTATATATATAATAATACCATCCAGTATCAACAATATCCATTCATAATTATCCAATAAAATACCAATGTCTTTCATCCATGTGTATACTGTCTGGTGTAAAAATATGGTGTAGGAGTCTGGTGGAGAAGTCTGGTGTAGAAGCCTGGTGTAGAAATCGTGTGTAAAAGTCTCGTGTAAATGTCTCCTGTAGAAGTTTCGTGTAGAACCCTGGTGTAAAAATCTAGTGTAGAAGTCTTGTGTAGAAGTCTGGTGTAGAAATCTGGTATAGAACTCTGGTGTTGAAGTATGGTGTAGGAGACTGGTGTAGAAGTCTGGTGTAGAAGTCTGATGCTGAAATATGGTGTAGATGTAATCTCGTGTAGAAGTCTGCAGTGGAAGTCTGGTGTCAAAGACTGGTGTAGAAGTCTTGTGTAGAAGTCTGGCGTAGAAGTCTGTAGTTAAAGTATGGTATAGCGACTAAGAAAACCAATTTAATTTGTTGAGTTTTCCCTGAATTATCCATGAAAAAAAAGATCAACAATGTCCCCTTATTGACCCGTCATCGATCAGGATTAGTACACCGCCTGGACATGCCCGAGACGCATCTGTACAGATTAGCCTAGTTTGAGACATGTGTGTCTCGTCTGGACAGATGGTACGGTCTTAAACTTATCTCTATCTCTCTCTCTCTCTTGTATTGCATGTCCAGGAATTAAATAATGAAAAGTAGTTTACAATTTCCGTTTTAGAAATAGGTCATTCTTAAATATTCGTTTCTATAAGAAGCAATTGCCAAATCACCATATCCCAATACGATCTAGGCAATAGCAGAACAAGTTATGTGGAACCTTTAAATTAAAAAGACATGACAAGAAGAGAAGAATGTTTGGGTTAAGAGCCTTCCCCAGCAGACAGGATAAAAGAAACAATAACAAGAAATAGAAACTAGTTAAAAACTTAAGTGTTCGCCATTCTTATTGCCGCAAGTTGCATTTTCCAAAAAAAAACATAATTACGGGATGTGAAGAAATGTATGGATTGTTGTTTTTTTTTGTGAATTTTTTTTTTTTTTATTTGATCGTCCTGTCTTTCTATCTAAGCTTCCACATGCCCTGATCGACTCTTTCAGACTCTAACACAGAATTCATTCCTTAATTTAGTATGCAATAAATTCCATTACGTCATTCAGATGCCATACTGAATTTTCATTTTTTAAAAAACTGTTATAATTATTCAATATCAAACACATTTAATCAATGCAATCTTTATAATTGTAAGAAAGCGATTCAAATGAAAACACTGTGTCAATGGATACATTATTCTTACACAATTGATTTACTGAGGTCCGATGTCAATTCTCAAAATGGTATGATTACCGATGGAATGGTCTCAACAAGAAGCTGATTTCATGGTCTTAACAAGAAGCTCATGCCATGGTCTCAACAAGAAGCTTAGGCCATTGTTCAAAAAGAAGCTAATGAAATAGTCTCAGCAAGAAACTGGTGGCATGGTCTCAACAAGAAATGATGGCATGGTCTCAACAAGAATCTAATAGCATGGTCTTAACAAAAAGCCGATGGCACGGTATTAACAAAAAGCTGATGGCATGGTCTCAACAAGAAATGATGGCATGGTCTCAACAAGAAGTCGGTGGCATGGTCTCAACAAGAAATGATGGCATGGTCTCAACAAGAATCTAATAGCATGGCCTTAATAAAAAGCCGATGGCATGGTCTCAACAAGAAGCTGATGGCATGGTCTCAACAAGAAGCTGATGGCATGGTCTCAACAATAACCTGACGCCAATGTCTCAACAAGAAGCTTAGGCCATTGTTCAAAAAGAAGCTAATGAAATAGTCTCAGCAAGAAACTGGTGGCATGGTCTCAACAAGAAATGATGGCATGGTCTCAACAAGAATCTAATAGCATGGTCTTAACAAAAAGCCGATGGCACGGTATTAACAAAAAGCTGATGGCATGGTCTCAACAAGAAATGATGGCATGGTCTCAACAAGAAGCCGGTGGCATGGTCTCAACAAGAAATGATGGCATGGTCTCAACAAGAATCTAATAGCATGGTCTTAATAAAAATCCGATGGCATGGTCTCAACAAGAAGCTGATGGCATGGTCTCAACAAGAAGCTGATGGCATGGTCTCAACAATAACCTGACGCCAATGTCTCAACAAGAAACTGATTGTGTTAAACCTATTTATCAACCATGTGCACTTTTAAAATCAAAATTACATAATTAAGACTGCTACACATGTCTGCTACAAATGTCTGCTACACCTCTCTAATATGCATCTATGCTACACATCTCGGCTACATGTCTCTGCTACACATCTACTACACATCTTCGCTACACATGTCTGCTACACATCACTCCAAATCCGGAGTCCCCAGACTAGGGTTTCCAATTCATCAAATTAAAATTCACAGTTTATTTATATCGTCACCTCTTTGTTAAATATATTAATTTATTAATATTAAAGAGTCAGCTTTCTGTATTTCATGTTTATATTTCTATATATAGAGATAGATCTAGGTCACATTATGACGTGTTAGTTAATTATATAACATTTAGGGTGCATGGTGGCCGAGTAGCATAAACTGAGTCACTCCCAAACTTGTGGACAGGAGTTCAATCCCCATCAAAAGCCCAAATGAGAATCGCCAGCGCCCCGGGTGGATGGGACTCGTTAACCTTGGGCGACAACTCGTCTAAGAGAAGACAAACACTGAAATTAAACCCGGAGATGGAGTCCCGTAGGCGGTATGATTCTGGCACACTGAAAATTCCAAAAATTCCAGCGCCCTGGAACACAGTAAGATACGAGAAACATCGCTGGTCATCCCCAGCATCCTGGTCTATTACAAGTCGTCAAAATTAAGTCTTGCAATTTAAATACATTGGGGCAAAGAGGAGAGAGTGAGACTGACGAATGAAGCACTCTCCCTCCTCTAAAACACAATACAGCTCGAGTCTACAACCCAAGCCAAGGTCATCTTCGCACGCTAAAGACGAACCACATTAACATACTAGGGCTTACACCTTGTGCAGTTTTTTTTTTTTTTTTACCGTGGGACCGGATATTTCTAGCAATAACTTATCTTTTATTTCCTATAATATCTGCATGCCTTTCATCATACCAGTGGTTCTTAAGTAATCAATTAAAAGCCTAACGAAAAACTAGGAAACCTTTTTGCTTTAGTTCGACCGTCACATGTCACGCCTGCTGCGTGACAGTTTTTTCTTTCTTCTTAAACAGTGGTACTTATCTAAAACATTATATTGATAAAGTGGAGGGACAGTTGTGAAAAGGAAGAAGGCCATACCAGAATCAAAATCTATATAAGAGATGTGGCTTTCAAATTAATGTTTTTGTTCCGAATTTTCTTACTCTTTGTAAAAGTCTTTACATTTTATGACCGATTCTTAAGAGCTGTCTGTAAATGAACGGACGGTTGACAAACCTGCTGTGGAGGAGCAGCATGAGGAGCTAACACTCACTGAAAACTGCGCGTTTTCATCACGTAAACAGTTGTACTGGGACAGGACATAACATGAACATAGATTGGTGGAGTGGGTGGCTGTGTGGAACATAGATTGGTGGAGTGGGTGGCTGTGTGGAGCACAGGTTGGTGGAGTGGGTGGATGTGTGGAGCACAGGTTGGTGGAGTGGGTGGATGTGTGGAACATAGATTGGTGGAGTGGGTGGCTGTGTGGAGCACAGATTGGTGGAGTGGGTGGCTGTGTGGAGCACAGATTGGTAGAGTGGTTGACTGTGTGGAACATAAATTAAAGGAGTGGGTGGTTGTGTGGAACATAGATTGGTGGAGTGGGTGGCTGTGTGATCCTCCCAGTGTTTGGTGTGATGACGCAAGCACGGGGGGGGGCAGTGGCGGACTGAGTAAACAGTTGAAGTAGAGATTGAATTGAAAGGTTATAGAACGAACCAGTGCGCCGAGTGGACACAAGAGGGGAGACCGACAGAAAGACTTGTAAATACTGGTGGCGATAAGAGAACTCATGAAGGGGGCTGGGGTGGGTTGGGGGTGAGCAGTGGGTGTTAAAGAGCACATGGCCTGAATGGAAGGGTTAGGGTTAGATATGATGATATATACTGATACCTATACATATATCTGTACCTGTAGGGATACGTATGTAGATACATACATCAGTATTAGGCTTAGGGTTGGGGTTAGGGGTTGGTACAATTGTTGTTAGAAAAGAAATCTGAAATCAGGTCAACCTGCCATTTTGTTTTAATATTTAAATAGCCGAGGTCAGAGTTAAAAAGTCTGTAAATCTTGGAATTTAAAAAAGACAACAACCAAGGTTAGATAAGCCTGTGTCTCTCTTTTTTGTGTCTCATGGTGCGACCATTGAACTCGCGAGATTTGACTGTAGCAGACGTGAATCTTACCATCAGAATTACTGTAGCCGCTAGACACCCTATTTAGGTCGTGGGGTGGGGGTGGGCAAAATGCTTAAAATAGAACGTCTGTAGAAGTACACGTCCCGTGTCTCATGCTACTGTAATGTTTATGCTCTCTTCGTGTGTATGGCGAAAACGGCCAATTTTTTTTTTACAGAACTAAAATTATTTTTAGTACAATAATCTATCTGAAATGATTATTCTGGGAAGCTGGTCACATGATTCTCTATAGGACTAATTAAATCTTAATCAATGTTCCTCTTACCTGGCAACTACTAGCATCATGGAGTTCACTGTAGTAATCAATTGAAATCTACATTGATGCCTCTTTTGAAACTGCACACCTTTAACCTGATCAACAAGAATTGAACAAATTTAAAATGTTCCAGGATCCCGCCCCCCCCCCACACCCTTTTCAATCCCACCTCCTCACCGATATCCTATGTTAATCAAAAGAAAAACAAATCAGCAATATACACCTTTTCTTTCACTACTTGCCCTTTGATTCCGCCTTAGAAACCACCATTCTCTCCCTTTTCTCCACTTTTCAGCAGCCTCATTCTCTCCCTGTGGTCAACTCTTCAACAGCCTCGTTGTCTCCCATCGGTTCGGTCGTAAACAGCCGATCCAGCCGTCCTAAACGACGAGTCTTCCAAGTTGATCTCCACAATAACCGTTTATGTCTGTCTATGAGACTACTTACTATTCATCACGTGACCCGAGGACAAGCCGCCCCGTTCAGTTGCCCAGCAGCCCCTCAAAGGAAACGATTTCGACCATCACCACTCTTCCCCCCCCCCCTTTTCCCTCGCCTTTTCCATTTTAGTGATAGCTGGTCAAGAACGTGGATAATAGTACTTTCAAGAAAGGGGATAATAGTACTTTCAAGAAAGGGGATAATAGTACTTTCAAGAAAGGGGATAATAGTACTTTCAAGAAAGGGGATAATAGTACTTTCAAGAAAGTGGATAATAGTAACTTCAAGAAAGTGGATAATAGTAACTTCAAGAAAGTGGATAATATTATTTTCAATAAAGTATATAAGACTAATTTTTAAAAAGTGGATAATAGTACTTTCAAGTAACGGGATAATGGTACTTTCAAGAAAGTGGATAAAACTACTTTCAGTAAGAGGATATTACTACTTTCAAGAAAATTCATAATACTACTGTCAAAAAAAGCGGAAAATAGTACTTTGAAGTGTTATGTACGACACTTTTCCCCGTGCGTGAACTTTGCTTGACCCTAATTAGATTTTTAGCACACTCTACGTTCATAGATGGGCGTGGCTTAGCTTTTTGATATATCATGTTTACTACCGACTTCCAATTAAACATGGTTAGTATGTCTACTAGTATCTTATGTCACGTTCTCGGTTGTATTAGAAAAGTAAGGGCGTTTCTAGACCGTTCGGTAGACCCACATATATAGGGGATTGACATGCACAGAGAGGGACGGAGATTGATAGATATTTTTAACTTCACGAGACGTGCATTATTCTTTGTGTGCTCATGTATGTTTATTCGCATTCTACTTTCATCATTATTAATTGGCACATTGTACTAATTGTGTACCAGTACAAGATTTTCCAATACTCTGTAAGTTGATGATTGGTAATTATATTTCTTTTGTGTTATAATTGTATTATTACTAAATTAAATCTTATTAATTGTAATTGGCAACTGTTTTTGCGTGTCATATCTTTATTATTGTATTTCTCTCTGGTATCGTCCTTTGTTGTGCACTGTGTGAACGAGCCATAACTTAAAACAAGAGATTAATTTCTCACAATAGAAGCCAGAAGCCAGTGTGTAACCAAAGATGGTGGAAAATATTCCATTTTTCGGTTAAGTGTTTAGTACAGTCGCTTATGTAACGAGATAAACCATGGGACAGAGTTATACTTTGGTCTGCATACGATGAACTATAGAGTTGAGTCAATCGTATTGTCAGGTACGCTAGGGCACATAAAACGGTTTTAGAACCACTGAGTTAGCTTTTTTTTTTAATGGTTGCCGTCTCTCCGTTAACACGTGGACGTGTTTAGATCCTGTTTGCCCATCGCACCTGAGGCACGTAAAGCGATGTCCGTCTTAAGGGTGGGGCACACTGGAAAGTTGCCCATAACCTCCGGTGCTGTGAAGACGCCTCAAATGATGAAGTATATTTTTTATATCTTTATATCACCTGAAGCAAACACCTATATGTGACTTGAAGTTTAGAGATAAACACCAAAGAAGTGACAAGTGCTGGTGTCAATTAGAATTTAGAGATGTTGTCACAACCAGCTGAACATCTCCTGGCACCAGAGATTCTGAGGATACCAGACAATGACCCAGATCCATGGGCAAAATGCTCGTCATTAAGTCTAATAATCGTTACAGTTTGAGATTCCTTAATTCTAAAGGCAAAAGTTACACGGTTAGCGTCATGCTAGTAGCTCAGTCAAACTGAGCCATGACTTCGGAACAAGTCATTGGCAGCAACGTCAACGTCCATTATATATATGTGTAGCACATCACTTACAGCTGTGTAGCACATCACTCACAGTCGTGTAGCACATCACTCACAGTCGTGTAGCACATCACTCACAGTTGTGTAGCACATCACTCACAGTCGTGTAGCACATCACTCACAGTTGTGTAGCACATCACTCACAGTTGTGTAGCACATCACTCACAGTTGTGTAGCACATCACTCACAGTTGTGTAGCACATCACTCACAGTCGTGTAGCACATCACTCACAGTTGTGTAGCACATCACTCACAGTTGTGTAGCACATCACTCACAGTTGTGTAGCACATCACTCACAGTTGTGCTACACGTCAATCACTGTTGTGTAGCACATCGCTCACAGTTGTGCTACACGTCAATCATTGTTGTGTCACGCGTCACTCACAGTTGCGTAACATGTCAATCACAGTTGCGTAGCACGTCACTCACAGTCATGTAAGACGTCACTACTAGTTGTGTAATACGTCACTCATAGTTGATGTGTCGTCAGAGAAGGCAATGACATAATATTTAGCACACTTCAGAGAGTTTGTGGGGGGGGGGGAGATTTTCCCTGGCAAATATTATCTTCTCCTCAAGTTGGTGTCAACAGTTTCTTCCCCTTCGCTGGTTTTGAGGCTTTCAAATGGAAATTATTGACCAGAGTCAATGAGATAGAATTATTGAACTGGAGTCAATGAGATGGAATTCTTGAAATGGGGTCAGTGAGATGAACTACAGTGTAATGTATCTCATAATGTCATTAAGTTACTATTTTGATGAAACCGTTGTTTTTTTAAATACTTTTTTTCACGCGTACATCTCTGCTCTATAGTCCAGTTGAAAATTCCTCTCTAGCAGTCTGAAACAGTAAACTGCGGTATCTAGATTCAACAAACTCTGGTGGCTAGATTCAACAAACTCTGGTGGCTAGATTCAACAAACTCTAGTGGCTAGATTCAACAATCTCTGGTATCTAGATTCAACAAATTCTGGTATCTACATTCAACAAATTCTGGTGGCTAGATTCAACAAACTCTGGTATCTAGATTCAACAAACTCTGGTGGCTAGATTCAACAAACTCTGGTGGCTAGATTCAACAAATTCTTTTGACTAGATTCAACAAACTCTGGTGGCTAGATTCAACAAACTTTGGTGTGTAGATTCAACAAAATATAATGTCTAGATTCGGCATATTATGGTGTCTAATTTCGGTAAACTATGGTGTCCAGTGTTTCTTTCAGAAATTTCCCCCTGGGGAGCACTTCAGATTTTGGGGGGTGGGGGGGCAGTGCCAGCAGTTCCAGTTGATTTATTGTTGGATATGTTTGGATATTGTGGGCACTGCGCACCCCTCCTCCGAAATCTAGCTGAAAGAAACCCTGATGGTGTCTGGTTTCATTAAACTATATATCAACTTGTTTTGTGCTTTTTAATATCGTGACATGCATGGTAAGATGGCGCGAAAATATTACATTATAAGGGGGGGGGGGTAGTTGGTGCAGAATTTATTTTATTTAACACATTAGCTCGGCCTACGATTAGCGGTGACGTCCCTTTCATCTCTGTGGGTTAAAGGGTCACATTGTATAACCTTTTTGGAAGGTTTCTAAAACTGTTTCAGAGGGGCCCTTCTGCTGTGTCACAAGGGGTACATGTGTCACGTGTTACAAAGTCATCTGTATAATAAGTCACAAATGCCCATGTGTAGTGTGTCAAGTGGGCGCCTGTGTTATGTGTCACAAGAGCTCCCTGTAATGTGTCACAAGTTTCAAAGGTTCACCTGCATAATGTGTCAAACATTACCCTGTTTAAATTGTCCCAAGTTTTGCTGTGTATTTTGTCCCAGGTACCCTGATGTAATTAGTGGCAAGTTCCACTATGTAATTGTCCAAAGTTCCCCTGTGTAATTTTTCAAAAATTCCCCTGTGCAATATGTCTAAAGATCCCCTGTGTACTTTGTCTAAAGTTATCCTGTTTAATTTGTCTAAATTTCTTCTGTGTAATTTGTCTAAAGTTCACACATGTAATTAGTCGCAAGTGCCCCTGTGCAATACGTCCCAAGTTCTCCATTACAATTTGTCTAAAGTTCTCCTGTGTAATTTGTCTAAAGTTCTCCTGTGTAATTTGTCCAAAGTTCTCCTGTGTAATTTGTCCAAAGTTCTCCTGTGTAATTTGTCTAAAGTTCCCCTGTGTAATTTGTCTAAAGTTCCCCTGTGTAATTTGTCACAGAAATCACTACGCCGTCGGAAGTATCCTCACGCCCCTGGCATTTTTCAAATACTGTTTCCTATTGTTGTCTGTACTGTTTCCTATTGTTGTCTGGACTGTTTTCTATTGTTGTCTGTACTGTTTCCTATTGTTGTCTGGACTGTTTCCTATTGTTGTCTGGACTGTTTCCTATTGTTTTTTATACTGTTTCCTATTGTTGTCTGGACTGTTCCTAGTGTTGTCTGTACTGTTTCCTATGTTTGTCTGTACTGTTTACTATGTTTGTCTGTACTGTTTCCTATGTTTGTCTGTACTGTTTCCTATTGTTTTCTGTACTGTTTCCTATCTTTGTCTATACTGTTTCCTGTTGTTGTCTGTACTGTTTCCTTTGTTTGTCTGTACTGTCTCCTATTGTTGTCTGTACTGCTCACTGATGCAGGTTATTTGTTACACATTTAGTCATCAAGATTTCAATAAATCGATTACGCATTCTTGGAGAGGAGAAATTGCTGGAGCCTTAGCGGTGCCAATATGGGCTTTGATAGGACAACTGGAGTCTTTGCGCTGCCAATATGGGCTTTGATCTTTGAGAGGACAACTGGAGTCTTAGCGCTGCCATCATGGGCTTTGATCTTTGAGAGGACAACTGGAGTCTTTGTGCTACCATGTTGACGGAACAACCATTTTTCTTCTAAGTTTTACCTGCTTGAAAACTTGGCCTTCAAGTCTGAAGTAAATTCAATGGTTAATTTAGTAGGTTCTTATGTGATACTATCAGCTAGTGAATGGTATGCGAGTGAATGCTGTGACACACTGGAAAAGGGACACACATACTAATAGCTTCATTGATGCATGTGTTCAGATCTATTTTGTTACGTGCGTTTAAAAAACATAAATACAAGTAAAAAAAAAGCCATTACCTTAAAATTTCAACTGCAGCATGAATGATTTAATCATATGACTTTATGTTATTGCATTGTTGTATGTTGTAGAGGTTGTGACACACATGATAATGGGGGGAGAGGGTGATTTGGGGACGGGCCTCAATCTACGTGACCACTGTACCTATAACACTAGCATGGACCTGTAGTATCCCGAGGCACTACTACTTAGCATTCGGAAGATTCTAAAGATATTGTATCTAGACAAAGTGGACCAGGATGGTCAGTGCCTGTAGGGAGACAGAGCAGACCAGGGTTTAGAATAGCGGTGCCTGTATGCAGACGGAGCAGGTTAGGATGGTCAGTGCCTGTAGGGAGACAGAGCAGACCAGGGTTTAGAATAGCGGTGCCTGTATGCAGACGGAGCAGGTTAGGATGGTCAGTGCCTGTAGGGAGACAGAGCAGACCAGGGTTTAGAATAGCGGTGCCTGTATGCAGACGGAGCAGGTTAGGATGGTCAGTGCCTGTAGGGAGACAGAGCAGACCAGGGTTTAGAATAGCGGTGCCTGTATGCAGACGGAGCAGGTTAGGATGGTCAGTGCCTGTAGGGAGACAGAGCAGACCAGGGTTTAGAATAGCGGTGCCTGTATGCAGACGGAGCAGGTTAGGATGGTCAGTGACCATAGCAAATATATGAAGGTGACTGTGGTGTACGCCTTGAGAACAGATGGAATAAATCATTTGTGTGTCAGCGAAATGTTTTCTTCAGTTAACACGTAAATACACGTTAAAATTAAAATACGTAGAGCGCCTGGACATTGTCCGGGAGGGAAATAACAAAGTCAATGAAAACACTTACAAGACGTGGTCAATGACAAGATTCCATTAATTGGATGTCAGCGCACGACATCACACATTGATCAAACTCGTTCACAAAGTTAGACACAAAGAGTTAACAATGTAAATTAACAACTCGGTCACAATGACAATTAACAAATCTCAGTCAAAATGTCAGATTAATGGAGACAAATTTAATTACCCGATTGTTTCTGTCTGATGATTCGGTCTGATGATTCGTTCTGTTGATTCGAGCTGATGATTCTGTCTCATGATACAGTCTGATGCTTCGGTCTGATGATTCGGTCTGATGATTCTATCTGATGATTCTGGTTTTTTAAAATTCTGTCTGATGATTCGGTCTGATGATTCTGTCTGATGCTTCAGTCTGATGATTCGGTCTGATGATTCGGTCTGATGATTCGGTCTGATGATTCGGTCTGATGATTCTGTCTGATGATTCGGTCTGATGATTCTGGTTTTTTAAAATTCTGTCTGATGATTCGGTCTGATGATTCTGTCTGATGATACTGTCTGATGCTTCGGTCTGATGATTTGGTCTGATGATTTGGTCTGATGATTCTGGTTTTTTAAATTATGTCTGATGATTCTGTCTGATGATTCTCTCTGATGATTCTGTCTGATGCTTCGGTCTGATGATTTGGTCTGATGATTTGGTCTGATCATTCTGGATTTTTAAATTCTGTCTGATGATTCTGTCTGATAATTCGGTCTGATGATTCTGGTTTTTTAAATTCTGTCTGATGATTCTGTCTGATGATTCTGTCTGATGCTTCGGTCTGATGATTCGGTCTGATGATTCTGTCTGATGATTCTGTCTGATAATTTGGTCTGATGATTTGGTCTGATGATTCTGGTTTTTTAAAATTCTGTCTAATGATTCTGTCTGATGATTCGGTCTGATGATTCTGGTTTTTTAAATTCTGTCTGATGATTCTGTCTGATGATTCTGTCTGATGATTCTGTCTGATGATTCTTTCTGATGATTCTGTCTGATGATTCGGTCTGATGATTTTGTTTTTTTTTATTCTGTCTGATGATTCTGTCTAATCATACTGTCTGATGATTCTGTGTAATCATACTGTCTAATGATTTAGTCTGATTATTATTAATTCTGAAGAAACTAATTATGGACAGATGGGACAATTCCAGGTTGAGGTGCTAGTTAGACTGTTCTGGATTGTATCGTGTGCTCTGCAGCCTTTGTTCTGTTGGCTTCGAGTTGCATGAAGTCCTTGTGTATGGAGGAGAGCCACGATGCTCGACCCCTTGCCGCTTGCTCTTAAGTGTCCTGATTTTCGCAGACCACTTAAAGGGTGCTGAGACATATCTTCTGTCACCGGGCATACAGCTTGTCATGTGCAAGTTTAGAAAATAAAATATTCTCTTGAGCAAGCGGCCATCTGACACTCTCACATGTCCTGACCAGCGAAGCTGGGAGTACACTAAGGTGGTGTAGATGCTGGGAGAGCCAAGCTGGGAGTACACTAAGGTGGTGTAGATGCTGGGAGAGCCAAGCTGGGAGTACACTAAGGTGGTGTAGATGCTGGGGAGAGCCAAGCTGGGAGTACACTAAGGTGGTGTAGATGCTGGGGAGGGCCAAGCTGGGAGTACACTAAGGTGGTGTAGATGCTGGGGAGAGCCAAGCTGGGAGTATAGTAAGGTGGTGTAGATTCTGGGGAGAGCCAAGCTGGGAGTACACTAAGGTGGTGTAGATGCTGGGGAGAGCCAAGCTGGGAGTACACTAAGGTGGTGTAGATGCTGGGGAGAGCCAAGCTGGGAGTACACTAAGGTGGTGTAGATGCTGGGAGAGCCAAGCTGGGAGTACACTAAGGTGGTGTAGATGCTGGGGAGAGCCAAGCTGGGAGTATAGTAAGGTGGTGTAGATGCTGGGGAGAGCCAAGCTGGGAGTACACTAAGGTGGTGTAGATGCTGGGAGAGCCAAGCTGGGAGTATAGTAAGGTGGTGTAGATGCTGGGGAGAGCCAAGCTGGGAGTACACTAAGGTGGTGTAGATTCTGGGGAGAGCCAAGCTGGGAGTACACTAAGGTGGTGTAGATGCTGGGAGAGCCAAGCTGGGAGTATAGTAAGGTGGTGTAGATGCTGGGAGAGCCAAGCTGGGAGTATAGTAAGGTGGTGTAGATGTTGGGAGAGCCAAGCTGGGAGTATAGTAAGGTGGTGTAGATGCTGGGAGAGCCAAGCTGGGAGTATAGTAAGGTGGTGTAGATGCTGGGAGAGCCAAGCTGGGAGTATAGTAAGGTGGTGTAGATGCTGGGGAGAGCCAAGCTGGGAGTATAGTAAGGTGGTGTAGATGCTGGGAGAGCCAAGCTCGGAGTATAGTCAGGTGGTGTAGATGCTGGGAGAGCCAAGCTGGGAGTATAGTAAGGTGGTGTAGATGCTGGGGAGAGCCAAGCTGGGAGTATAGTAAGGTGGTGTAGATTCTGGGGAGAGCCAAGCTGGGAGTATAGTAAGGTGGTGTAGATTCTGGGGAGAGCCAAGCTGGGAGTATAGTAAGGTGGTGTAGATTCTGGGGAGAGCCAAGCTGGGAGTATAGTAAGGTGGTGTAGATTCTGGGGAGAGCCAAGCTGGGAGTATAGTAAGGTGGTGTAGATTCTGGGGAGAGCCAAGCTGGGAGTATAGTAAGGTGGTGTAGATTCTGGGGAGAGCCAAGCTGGGAGTATAGTAAGGTGGTGTAGATTCTGGGGAGAGCCAAGCTGGGAGTATAGTAAGGTGGTGTAGATTCTGGGGAGAGCCAAGCTGGGAGTATAGTAAGGTGGTGTAGATTCTGGGGAGAGCCAAGCTGGGAGTATAGTAAGGTGGTGTAGATTCTGGGGAGAGCCAAGCTGGGAGTATAGTAAGGTGGTGTAGATTCTGGGGAGAGCCAAGCTGGGAGTATAGTAAGGTGGTGTAGATTCTGGGGAGAGCCAAGCTGGGAGTATAGTAAGGTGGTGTAGATTCTGGGGAGAGCCAAGCTGGGAGTATAGTAAGGTGGTGTAGATTCTGGGGAGAGCCAAGCTGGGAGTATAGTAAGGTGGTGTAGATTCTGGGGAGAGCCAAGCTGGGAGTATAGTAAGGTGGTGTAGATTCTGGGGAGAGCCAAGCTGGGAGTATAGTAAGGTGGTGTAGATTCTGGGGAGAGCCAAGCTGGGAGTATAGTAAGGTGGTGTAGATTCTGGGGAGAGCCAAGCTGGGAGTATAGTAAGGTGGTGTAGATTCTGGGGAGAGCCAAGCTGGGAGTATAGTAAGGTGGTGTAGATTCTGGGGAGAGCCAAGCTGGGAGTATAGTAAGGTGGTGTAGATTCTGGGGAGAGCCAAGCTGGGAGTATAGTAAGGTGGTGTAGATTCTGGGGAGAGCCAAGCTGGGAGTATAGTAAGGTGGTGTAGATTCTGGGGAGAGCCAAGCTGGGAGTATAGTAAGGTGGTGTAGATTCTGGGGAGAGCCAAGCTGGGAGTATAGTAAGGTGGTGTAGATTCTGGGGAGAGCCAAGCTGGGAGTATAGTAAGGTGGTGTAGATTCTGGGGAGAGCCAAGCTGGGAGTATAGTAAGGTGGTGTAGATTCTGGGGAGAGCCAAGCTGGGAGTATAGTAAGGTGGTGTAGATTCTGGGGAGAGCCAAGCTGGGAGTATAGTAAGGTGGTGTAGATTCTGGGGAGAGCCAAGCTGGGAGTATAGTAAGGTGGTGTAGATGCTGGGGAGAGCCAAGCTGGGAGTACACTAAGGTGGTGTAGATTCTGGGGAGAGCCAAGCTGGGAGTATAGTAAGGTGGTGTAGATGCTGGGGAGAGCCAAGCTGGGAGTACACTAAGGTGGTGTAGATTCTGGGGAGAGCCAAGCTGGGAGTATAGTCAGGTGGTGTAGATGCTGGGAGAGCCAAGCTCGGAGTATAGTCAGGTGGTGTAGATTTTGGGGAGAGCCATGCTGGGAGTATAGACCATCCTCTAATATCATATTAGTGGTGCAGTAGTTGTTCTTTGAGGCAGTTAAGAGAGCCATGAATTCAATGTCCATTGAGGCAGTTAAGAGAGCCATGAATTCAATGTCCATTGAGGCAGTTAAGAGAGCCATGAATTCAATGTCCATTGAGGCAGTTAAGAGAGCCATGGATTCAATGTCCATTAAGGCAGTTAAGAGAGCCATGGATTCAATGTCCATTAAGGCAGTTAAGAGAGCCATGGATTCAATGTCCATTGAGGCAGTTAAGGAATACATAGATTCAATTTCCATTGAGGCAGTTAAGAGAGCCATGGATTCAATGTCCATTGAGGCAGTTAAGAAAGCCATGTATTCAATGTCCATTGAGGCAGTTAAGAGAGCCATGGATTCAATGTCCATTGAGGCAGTTAAGAGAGCCATGGATTCAATGTCCATTGAGGCAGTTAAGAGAGCCATGGATTCAATGTCCATTGAGGCAGTTAAGAGGTACATGGATTCAATATCCATTGAGGCAGTTAAGAGGATCATGGGTTCAATGTCCATTGAGGCAGTTAAGAGAGCCATGGATTCAATGTCCATTGAGGCAGTTAAGAGAGCCATGGATTCAATGTCCATTGAGGCAGTTAAGGAAGCCATAGATTCAGTGTCCATTGAGGCAGTTAAGAGAGCCATGGATTCAATGTCCATTGAGGCAGTTAAGAGAGCCATGGATTCAATGTCCATTGAGGCAGTTAAGAGAGCCATGGATTCAATGTCCATTGAGGCAGTTAAGAGAGGCATGGATTCAATGTCCATTGAGGCAGTTAAGAGAGCCATGGATTCAATGTCCATTGAGGCAGTTAAGAGAGCCATGGATTCAATGTCCATTGAGGCACTTAAGAGAGCAATGGATTCAATGTCCATTGAGGCAGTTAAGAGAGCCATGGATTCAATGTTCATTGAGGAAGTTAAGAGAGCCATAGATTCAATGTCCATTGAGGCAGTTAAGAGAGCGATGGATTCAATGTCCATTGAGGCAGTTAAGAGAGCCATTTTTTAATGTCCATTTAGGCAGTTAAGAGGACCATGGATTCAATGTCCATTGAGGCAGTTAAGAAAGCCATAGATTCAGTGTCCATTGAGGCAGTTAAGAGAGCCATGGATTCAATGTCCATTGAGGCAGTTAAGAGAGCCATGGATTCAATGTCCATTGAGGCAGTTAAGAGAGCCATGTCGACAAAACAAATGACAGCTGTAACAGTTGTAACAGTTGTAACAGTTGTAACAGTTGTGACAGTTGTGACAGTTGTAACAGTTGTGACAGTTGTAACAGTTGTAACAGTTGTAACAGTTGTGACAATTGTGACAGTTGTGACAGTTGTAACAGTTGTAACAGTTGTAACAGTTGTAACAGTTGTAACAGTTGTGACAGTTGTGACAGTTGTGACAGTTGTGACAGTTGTAACAGTTGTAACAGTTGTAACAGTTGTGACAGTTGTGACAGTTGTGACAGTTGTAACAGTTGTAACAGTTGTGACAGTTGTAACAGTTGTAACAGTTGTGACAGTTGTGACAGTTGTGACAGTTGTGACAGTTGTGACAGTTGTAACAGTTGTAACAGTTGTGACAGTTGTGACAGCTGTACTGAACCAGTCTGTATGGTGAGACAGAGGGGACCTTTTGATTTTGGTATCAACCCCCCCCCCCTCCTTAATTTCTCTTGGTAAATCCTAGCCTGGAATAAACAATGTCAAGGCCGGTAGCGCATTAAGGGTCGCGTGAGGGGGCGTGGTTTTACAAACTTTTACGACTTTCAGCTCAGGAACCAGAGAACGTCAAGGAAGAAATAGACAAGTGGGAAGGGGGGGTCGAATAGCTAGGAAGACTCCATTCTTATTCTGAGTAATAACTGAAATACGGTATAACGACATTCATATTGGACAGGAACTTTACACTGCTACAGACTTCATTTTTTGTACAACTACAGACTTTATTTAGTACAGCTACAGACTTTATTTTGTACAGCTACAGACTTTATTTTGTACAGCTACAGATTTTATTTTGTACAGCTACAGACTTTATTTTGTACAGCTACAGACTTTATTTAGTACAGCTACAGACTTCATTCAGTAGAGCTACAGACTTTATTTTGTACAGCTACAGACTTCATTTTTTGTACAGCTACAGACTTCATTTGGTACAGCTTGCTACAAACTTCATTTAGTACAGCTACAAACTTCATTTTGTACGGCTTGCTACAGACTTCATTTTGTTCAGCTTTAGATTTCATTTTGTACAGTTACAGACTTCATTTAGTACAGATCCAGACTATTCAATGACATATCAATCGACATTTAGTCTCACAGAATGTGCAGATCGTTCAAACAAAGTGTCCGAACACATTTAGTGTCTCAAATTGTACAAATAGATCAATCAATGTGTCCGTACACGTTTAGCATCTCAGTTTGTACAAATAGATCAATGTGTCCTTACACGTTTAGCATCTCAGTTTGTACAAATAGATCAATCAATGTGTCCGTACACATTTAATGTCTCAGTTTGTACAAATAGATCAATCAATGTGTCCGTACACGTTTAGATCTCAGTTTGTACAATAGATCAATCAAAGTGTCCGTACACGTTTAACGTCTCAGTTTGTACAAATAGATCAATCAATGTATCCGTACACGTTTAGCGTCTCAGTTTGTGCAAATAGATCAATCAATGTGTCCGTACACATTTAACGTCTCAGTTTGTACAAATAGATTAATCAATGTGTCCGTACACGTTTAGATCTCAGTTTGTACAATAGATCAATCAAAGTGTCCGTACACATTTAACTTCTCAGTTTGTACAAATAGATCAATCAATGTGTCCGTACACGTTTACTTCGATGTCGGAATTTAACAGTGACTAGTGTTGAATCGTTTTCTGTCGTACCTTCAGTGGCGGCAACCTCAAGGAGGGGAAGAGGTGCAACCTAATGGGGAACGGCAAATTTGACAGAGTTCGCTTGGTTTGGTTTTGATGACAGAGCAGACTAGTTTTATGCCATCAAGAACTGAGTGCCACCAGGACCAAGTGCGACCAGAGCAGGGCGTCACTAGAGCAAAGCGCTACGAGGAAAGGGCGTCACCAGAGAAGAGTGCCACCAGAGCAGGGTGTCATCAGGGTGGAAGGCGCATAAGAGGCTCTTGGGATGACATAGGGGCGTTGTCACTTGACATTGTATGTCATCTAATAATTATGTTTTCAGCTGCCCTAGAACTTAATTTTCAAATAATACTTTAAGCGATTCTGTATAATCTGGTTAAGAAGTTATCGGTGCATGTGCGGGGTAGTGGGGTTGGAACGATGTGGAGAGGAAAGAGTCACAACGAGTTAATCGCACATGCAGTCATCCAGCGTAGCTACGCCTCTGGGTGGGATCCAATTATTTTGCAGGGAGCTTGCCAGGTGTCACGTGACACAGCGTTCAGAATCCCCCGCCCCAGGCCCCCCACCTGTCATTTCGATATGGATCGTTGGAAAGTTTTGACCCCCTCACAAGTTGGACCCCTCATGAGTTAGCCTTGCACAGAGAGGTCAGTTTCCATCTAGTGTTCACTTGTGTTACTACCCTGTCAAAGTGATTGCCTGGTCAACTCGTGATACTCCCCTGTCACAGTGATTGACTGGTCAACTCGTGATACTCCCCTGTCACAGTGATTGACTGGTCAACTCGTGATACTTTCCTGTCACAGTGATTGACTGGTCAACTCGTGATACTCCCCTGTCACAGTGATTGACGGGTCAACTCGTGATACTGCCCTGTCACAGCGATTGACTGGTCAACTCGTGATACTGCCCTGTCACAATGATTGACTGGTCAACTCATGATACTCCCCATCACAGTGATAGCCTGGTTATCTCGTGATACTCCCCTGTCACAGTGATTGCCTGATCCACTCGTGATACTCCCCTATCACTGTGATTGCCTGGTCCACTCGTGATACTCCCCTGTCACTGAGATTGCCTGGTCAGTTCGATGTGCTCCACGCTGTCAAGCAATCAATATCAAGAGCTATTTGTTCTGGCATATTTTAAGCCATCTTATCATTTGTACTAATATTTTTACTGAGAAATCAGAAAACTGCGGGGTAGTTTTATATGATTTTATGGTTGAGTGTTCTACTGTGCAGCAGTCTGATATCAGGACTTATCTGTTCTACTGTGCATCAAACTGATATCAGGAGTCAACTGTTATTTTGTGCAGCAGTCTGATATCAGGAGTCAACTGTTCTACTGTGCAGCAGTCTGATATCAGGAGTCAACTTTTCTACTGTGCAGCAGTCTGATCTCAAGAGTCAACTGTTCTACTGTACAGCAGTCTGATATCAGGAGTCAACTGTTCTACTGTGCAGCAGTCTGATCTCAAGAGTCAACTGTTCTACTGTGCAGCAGTCTGATCTCAAGAGTCAACTGTTCTACTGTGCTGCAGTCTGAGATCAGGAGTCAACTGTTCTTTTGTGCAGCAGGCTGATCTCAGAAGTCAACTGTTCTACTGTGCAGCAGTCTGATATCAGGAGTCAACTGTTCTACTGTGCAGCAGTCTGACATCAGGAGTCAACTTTTGTACTGTGCAGCAGTCTGATCTCAAGAGCCAACTGTTCTACTGTACAGCAGTCTGATATCAGGAGTCAACTGTTCTACTGTGCAGCAGTGTGATTTCAGGAGTCAACTGTTCTACTGTGCAGCAGTCTGATATCAGGAGTCAACTGTTCTATTGTGCAGCAGTCTGATCTCAGAAGTAAACTGTGCTGTTGAGCTGTGGTCTGATATCAGCTTATGTTTTCTGCCATGTTATTTTGTAGATATGTACATTTAGGTCATTCAGATAGTGTAAGGTGCTTACCTTCATATGGTACTTCATTTAGGTCATTGAGTTAGTGTTAAGGACATTCATTCATATGGTACTTCATTTAGGTCAGTCAGATAGTGTTAGAGATATTCATTAATCACACCTGATTGAGCTTTAAAAGTAAGTTAAGTCTTTGCCACGAAGATGTGTTATTGCAAAATACGTTGATGAACTCGAATTATCATTAATATTTGTTTTCAGCCCAAGAAAATTTCTGTTTTTCTGTATATCAAAGCTTTTTGCGGATTTATTGGGATAAATAAGGATATATAGGGAATTATAAGGATATATTGGGATAAATAAGGATATATAGGGAATTATAAGGATTTATTTGGATAAATAAGGATATATAGGGAATTATAAGGATTTATTGGGATAAATAAGGATATATAGGGAATTATAAGGGTACGTTGGGATAAATAAGGATATATATGAAATTATAAGGATTTATTGGGATAATAAGGATATATAGGAAATTATAAGGATTTATTTGGATAAATAAGGATATATAGGGTATTATAAGGATATATTGGGATAAATAAGGATATATAGGGAATTATAAGGGTACATTGGGATAAATAAGGATATATATGGAATTATAAGGATTTATTGGGATAATAAGGATATATAGGAAATTATAAGGATATATTGGGATAAATATTAATAAAATCCTTCAAATAAACTTCCAACACATACTGATGTATAGAAAAAGTGAAAAAGTAGTGTGTTTATACTACTATTAGATTAAATCTAATGCTTGTCACCACATCACGTGAATATGACGGAAAAATTGATCTAACAACTCTGCTTAGATTCTTCCAACAAAAGCTCGGTCTTTGTCATTTGTGAAGAGGTACATTTCAGATCCGACAGTAACAGCAGCAGCTTTTAGAAAGATTGAATACATCAATCTAAATGCTTACAATTGAATACCTCCATGTCAATCTTTTCATTGACAACACCAGCTTTCAGAAGTTCTAAAATACCAAAATTGATCATTCTTGCTTTCAGAAACTCTGAGCAAGAGCTTGAGTGTCAAAAGGGGAGGTAAGAGCTCCGCCTCCACATGTGTGTGTGTGTGTGGGGGGGGGGAGGTGGGGGATGTTGGTGTAAATCTCTTACCTCCCTATGTGTGTTGAAAAGTGAGGTAAGAGCTCCACCCCCGCATGTGGCTCTCTAAATTTGTTTTGCTAATACAATTTTAACATTGGCTTTTAAGTAAACAAATTCCTGACCTCTGCTTGCAACAAAGCTTCCCAAGGTCATTGATCACTGCTTAGAACAATGTCCCCCAAAGTCATATGTTGACCATTGCTTTAAACAATGTTTCTCAGAGTCATATGTTGATCATTGCTTTAAACAATGTTTCTCAGAGTCATATGTTGACCATTGCTTTAAACAATGTTTCTCAGAGTCATATGTTGACCATTGCTTTACACAATGTTTCTCAGAGTCATATGTTGACCATTGCTTTAAACAATGTTTCTCAGAGTCATATGTTGACCATTGCTTTAAACAATGTTTCTCAGAGTCATATGTTGACCATTGCTTTAAACAATGTTTCTCAGAGTCATATGTTGACAATTGCTTTAAACAATGTTTCTCAAAGTCATATGTTGACCATTGCTTTAAACAATATATTCCAAAGTCATTTGTTGACCATTGCTTTAATCCAGTGGTTCTCAACCTTTTTAGTGCCGCGACCCTTTAACACAGTTTCTCGTGTCGTTGCGACCCCCAGCTACACAATAATTTCCGTTGCTACTTCATAGCTGCAAGGATGTGTTTTCAGATGGTCTTAGGCGACCCCTGGAAAATGTCGTATTCCAAAGTCGTATGTTGACAATTTCTTTAAACAATATATTCCAAAGTCGTATGTTGACAATTTCTTTAAACAATGTATTCCAAAGTCATATGTTGACCATTGTTTTCAACCATTTGAATGGCACCACCCTGGGCGCCGTGAGGTGTGGGGATGTTGGGGCGTTATCAGTGTTTAGTTATAGTGTTCAACCAATTCGTCTCTGGTAACCACAGGTAAAGTTAACCGCGGCACAAATTACACACAGGTAATGGCACAATGAACATCTTACCACTGTGAACTGGCACGTGTCAATGACCACTGAGATATCTGATTGGAGTGACTTGCATAAAACAATGCCCCCAAAGGCCACTGCCCCGGCCCTGTGTTCATATGTCCGTCATGTGTCCCCTTGTCTGACATGTGGCCGTGTGACCGCAATTTGTCCCTGTGTCCAATATGTGTTCCTGTCTCCATGTGTCCGTCATGTGTCCGTCATGTGTCCGTCATGTGTCCGTCACGTGTCCGTCACGTGTCCGTCAAGTGTCCGTCACGTGTCCGTCACGTGATCGTCACGTGTCCGTCACGTGTCCGTCACGTGTCCGTCACGTGTCCGTCACGTGTCCGTCACGTGTCCGTCACGTGTCCGTCACGTGTCCGTCACGTGTCCGTCACGTGTCCGTCACGTGTCCGTCATTTGTTCGTCATGTGTTCATCATTTGTCCGTCATGTGTACATCATGTGTCCGTCATGTGTCCGTCATGTGTCCGTCATGTGTCCGTCATGTGTCCATCATGAGTCTATCAAGTGTCCATCGTGTGCCCATCGTATGCCCATCATGTGTCCATCATGTGTCCATCATGTGTCCATCATATGTCCATCATGTGTCCATCATGTGTCCATCATGTGTCCATCATGTGTCCATCATGTGTCCACCATGTGTCCATCATGTGATCATCATATGTCTGTCATGTATCCGTCATGTGTTCGTCATGTGTCCGTCATGTGCCCATCATGTGTCACCGTGTCCGCGAAAATCAATAAACCGAAACGCGGGAACGTTTGATCCTGCCCATATAATGACGTCAGTAAGATAATTTGTTGTTCAAGTATGGCTTGAAACAAGGTTAGTATAATCGGCATCCTTCGGTCTCGTGAGACGATGGTGCATCACCGTTAGGTTGGGTTGCATTTTCTCGAGTGGCTGTGCAGTCCTATCCTTGAGTGACAGTCTTTACCACAGTTTTTACACACGAGTTCCGTGCTTCTAAATATTTTGGCCTTTCTCCTAGCTCTTCTGTCTGCAGCCTCTTCCATTCTTCGCTCCTCGGCTACCATGACGCCCTCTTTGACAACTGTGCGCCACGTAGATCGGTCTTTTGCCTTACACTCCCAGTCACTTGTATGTATTTTGGCTGCTTTCATGTCCCTTTGACAGACATCTTTAAATCGCAGACGTGGGCGACCTGTTTTCCTCTTTCCAGAAGCAAGTTCACCATATAGGAGGTCTTTCGGAATGCGGCCGGGACTCATTCTTTTAACATGACCTAGCCATCTCAGGCGTCTTTCACTAAGGATTGTGAACATGCTTTGGGTATTCGCACGCATTAGGACCTCACTATTAGTCACTTTTTCTTGCCATTTAATACCAAGGATGCGACGCAGGCATCTCATATGGAAGCTATTAAGCTTGCGCAAGCTTAAGGTTAGTATAGTTATAAGTCAAATATGGCTTGAAACAAGGTTAGTATAGTTATAAGTCAAGTATGGCTTGAAGCAAGGTTAGTATAGTTATAAGTCAAGTATGGCTTGAAACAATGTAAGTAGAGTTATAATTCTAGTATGACTTGAAACAAGGTTAGCATAGTTCTAAGTCAAGTATGGCTTGAAACAAGGTTAGTATAGTTTCAACTCAAGTGTGGCTTTAAACATTTTTAGTTAAGCCATAAGTCAAGTATGGCTTGAACAAGTTCATGGCCTGTAACCAGCGTATTGATATAAATATGAACATTATCATACAAATCCATAACAAAAGATGAATACAATGATAAATCTTGTTTCCTATCCTTCAAATGTGCCAAAAGATGAGTGCGTCATGAGCTGAACAGTTTGTTTCCCTTTGCAAAGCCCGAATTATTTCCCTTTTAATCAACCGTAAACGTGCTGTTTGAGGGAAGATTTATGGAAGTCTGGACAGAAGTGGCGGGCGCAGGAGAAATAGCGCCCCCCCCCCTCTCCTCTACCCGGATGGTAATCCGTTCAATATGGCGCCTAAAATACAAGGTCAGCAGCGTGTAATATCAATATATCATTGGGTAGCATCGGCCGGCAGGTCTCTTGTCGGCCATTTTCTAGAGGGTTGAAAATGGTCTCTTGTCGGAAAAGTTCTATGGGTTGAAATGAAGTCTCTGGTCGGAAAAGTCCCTTCAGTTTGACAGAAGATCTCTTGTGGGAAAAGATCTTGCATTTTGAAAGATGGCCTCTAGTCGGAAAAGTTCTTGCAGGTTTAAATATTGCAAGTCTGTTGTCATACTCTTGTGAGTTAAAGTGTGGTAATCCTTTTCAGAACTTGCAGGAATTGGATATGTTTTCTTGGTGCTAAAAAACATAGTCGTTTTAGCACAGGTTTGGGAGACTCAACCTTCATAATGTGGGATGGTTTGAAGTCCTTTAAATACGTTCAAATTAACTAGATGAGCATGTTTTAATGATGGTCGAAATAAAGTTGGGGGGGGGGGTGGTTGTTGAGAGAGCCGTAAAGAATGAGAATAAGTTAAAAAAAATATGTTACATGATTTTATTTATTTACATTAATGAAAATGGGATGATTAAAATACATATTTCTAAATGGCGTCTAGAGTCTAACTTGATATTTTTTAGTATCACCACTAACTATACAGCAAAGACGTAACGTGTAAAATTTAGTGCGACACAAATCTACAGGTATATTTAGTCTAAGATTTTGAAACCCCAATACAGAGGAGGCACCCCCGCCTGTGAGCAGATATCGCAGTGTAAGAGTCTGTGATCACAATACACAGGAGGCACCACGCCTGTAAGCAGAAATCATAGGGTAAGAGGTTGTGATCACAATACTTAGATGAGAAGCCAGGCCTGCAGATAACGTACTGTAAGAGGTTTTGACCACGAAGCCCCATCAGGCCAGGATATATTCCAAAGTAAATAAAAGTAAGTAACACAACTAATTCAATGGATCTTAAATTCATGTGATTAAATACACATCATAATTTGCAGTTAACCGAATGTGCCGCAGAATGATAATCTTCTCCCCCCATACAAAATCTGTATTCCTTCTAAAGTGTTTCATTGTTGATACACCTGTCGTTGTTGATACACCTGTCGTTGTTGATACACCTGTCATTGTTGATACACCTGTCGTTGTTGATACACCTGTCGTTGTTGATACACCTGTCGTTGTTGATACACCTGTCGTTGTTGATACAACTGTCATTGTTGATACAACTGTCATTGTTGATACAACTGTCATTGTTGATACAACTGTCATTGTTGATACACCTGTCGTTGTTGATACACCTGTCGTTGTTGATACACCTTTCGTTGTTGATACAACTGTCATTGTTGATACAACTGTCATTGTTGATACAACTGTCATTGTTGATACAACTGTCATTGTTGATACAACTGTCATTGTTGATACACCTGTCGTTGTTGATACAACTGTCGTTGTTGATACAACTGTCATTGTTGATACACCTGTCATTGTTGACACACCTGTCGCTGCTGATACAACTGTCGTTGTTGATACAAATGTCGTTGCTGATACAACTGTCAATGTTAATACAACTGTCATTGTTGTTGCACCTGTCATTGTTGATACAGCTGTCATTATTGATACAACTGCCATTGTTGATGCAACTGTCATTGTTGATAAACTGCTATTGTTGATACAGCTGTCATTGTTGATACAGCTGTCATTGCTGATACAGCTGTCATTGTTGATACAGCTGTCATTGTTGATAAACACTGTGTTTAAATTAAGATTAGTTTATTTGATATAGAAATCATTGCCCAACTTCTTTGAATACAGTAAAAAGAGAAGAACGACAAAATCACTCCAACCCATAGCAACACCGCTATAGTAGTTACAACATGAATGGGTGGCGTCTGTAGCAACCCCAAAACACCCCAAGAATCTGGTACTTCCTGTTTGTTCAAGGAGAAGATGAAGGAAATATTATGATGCCACTGATTTTACGAAACAAAATTTCCCGATAACGGCGCTCATTGCGAGTCTTGAAAATATCGCAAGTGCGTTTGGTGTGTAATATTCTCTTTGGTTTTTGTAACAGAGTTGAGAAAATGAATATAGTTCAGGGGCGTGAAAAACAATGAGCGGTTGAGAGCTTTGGGGTGGGGGGGGGGTGCATTATTTGGGATTTTTATACTGATATGCATGTATCGGTAAATTTTCGCCCCTACCCCCTATTGCTCGATATTATATCTTATAAAAAAATTATTACAAAAAAAAAAAACTGTGTTTTTATGGGTTGCTGAATTGCCATTCCTCTTCTATAACTCGTCTTTTTAAACATCGCCTTCCAGACCTGGGATACACGTATTCGGCATATTACCCGTGCAACGTCTACAGCATATTCGCTTTAAAAGTAAGAATGTGCAATCGAGTTATCAGTTCATGAGATCGGATTGATTGTGTAACAGCTGACAGGGACTAACAAGGACAAAACACAATCCTCTAGAAGCTGTTAGTAAGCCAAACATTTAAAAGGAAGTAATAAGTACACATTTTTTCCAGCACTATGATCTTTTAGGAAGCACCTGGCTCATGGTATATTCAATACAGTCTACATGGCACTTAGCAGTAAATCCTATGATTGTAAACAGAACATTTACGTGTATATTTATTGATCAACTCTGAGAAGTATGCTTCACCTAGCACCGAAGATCATGCTGACACTTAGCACGTAAGATCATGCTGTCACCTAGCATCGAGGATCATGCTGCACTTAGCACGTACGATCGTGCTGTCACCTAGCACCGAGGATCATACTGGCACTTAGCACATAAGACCATACTGTCACCTAACATCGAAGATTATACTTGCACTTAGCACATAAGATCATATTTTCACCTAGCACCGAGGATCATGCTGTCACCTAGCACATATGATCATCATCTCACCTATCACTGAGGATTTCACGTATCTCTCAAGATCATGGTGGAACCTAGCACTGAAGATCATGCTGTCACCTAGCACCGAAGATCATGCTGATACCTAGCGCCGAAGATCATGCTGTTACCTAGCATGAAATCGATTAAAAACGATTACAAGAAGCATTTAGCCGTCGGCAACTCCCTCTCGTGAAAATAACCAACCATCTTGTTTTTCTCATTTCCAAAAGATTTTGTCAATAATCAAGTTGATATTTCCAGATCGAATGGATTCAAACACTTATAGTTTTGTTAATGCTTAAAGCTATACGTTTTGCTTAGACAGGCATAAATGTATACTTTTAGCATAAACATGCTTCAATTTATACTTTTAGCTTAGATATGCCTAAATTTATACTTAGAGTTTAGACATGCCTAAATTTATACTTTGAGTTTAGACATGCCTAAATTTATACTTTGAGTTTAGACATGCCTAAATTTATACTTTGAGTTTAGACATGCCTAAATTTAGCTTTGAGTTTAGACATGCCTAAATTTATACTTTTAATTTAGATATGCCTAAATTTAAACTTTGAGTTTTAAACATTCTTATATGCATAAAGATAGTTTTATAGATGTTTAAATTTATACAGATAGTCTTAGACCTTAGAGGGGCTTCAAACATTAAAAAAACAACAATGCACCTCCTCTATCTAACGACGCCATCTGTCATGGCTGTTTGTTCTCCTTCCATTGACATGCCATGAGCTCCGCCCCTAATGACACATAAAATGTCTGTGTAGTCCAAACTCCATGACACAGGCATGGTGGGGCGTACTTATTATTTGTTTAACTTAATCAATATTCAACTGCATTTTTGACAAAATGACCTACATGATACCCTTTGAAGTTCGTCTACTTAATATGTTAGTTTATAAAAACAACCCTTCACATCATGTCTGATGCCATGGCAGCGACGACAGGTAATTACATAATCCATATAATAAGCAACTGACTGCGTTTGAAAATTCGACAAAAAGTATTTCTAGCAAGGCAAAGGTAACGGGAAAAAGTAATAACATAAGCATCGTCAAAAATGTGGGTGAACTGGTGAGCGATCTGGTGAGCAATCTGGTGAGCGATCTGACGAGGGATCTGGTGAGCGATCTGGTGAGCGATCTGGTGATGAGCGATTTGGTGAGCGATCTGGTGATGAGCGATTTGGTGAGCGATCTGGTGATGAGCGATTTGGTGAGCGATCTGGTGAGCGATCTGGTGAGCGATCTGGTGAGCGATCTGGTGAGCGATCTGGTGAGCGATCTGGTGAGCGATCTGATGAGCGATCTGGTGAGCGATCTGATGAGCTATCTGGTGAGCGATCGGATGAGTTATCTGGTGAGTGATCTGATGAGTTATCTGGTGAGTGATCTGATGAGTTATCTGCTGAGTGATCTGATGAGAGAACTCAGGACTTAATCCAAGACTGTCAAAATGTTGCCCCTGTGTCTTAGTGCCCTATTGGTCATGCAACATATAGGTCATTATTTCAAACGTGGTGTTTGTAGTTGTTTATAAAGTGTCCAACAATATTAGATATATCATTGTATAGTAGGTCTCTCATTATCCGGTAGGGTTTTCAATCTATAGTAGATCATTCATTTTCTGGTAGGCATCTCATTATATTTTTAGGCCTTTGATTATCTGGTATTTCTCTCATTCGATGGTAGACATATCTGTGACGTCGTGTTTATCAGCCTGAGACAAATGAGATAGATTCCTTACAGTGCCTACTGCCACTCATGTCCAACATGACCATGCCGTTATCCCGACATTAGAGGTGGGAGATGTTGGAGAGGTCAGAGATCTGTGAGAGATGAGAGATGTGGGAGAGGTTAGAGATGTTGGAGAGATGAGAGATGTGGGAGAGATGAGAGAGGTGGGAGAGGTCAGAGATGTGGGAGTGGTCAGAGATGTGGGAGAGTGGGAGATGTGGGAGAGGTGGGAGAGATGAGAGATGTGGGAGAGTTGAGAGAGGTGGGAGATGTCAGAGATATGGGAGGGATTAGAGATGTGGGAGAGGTCAGAGATGTGGGAGAGATGAGAGATATGGGAGACTTGAGAGATGTGGGAGAGATGAGAGATGTGGGAGAGGTCAGAGATGTGGGAGTGGTCAGAGATGTGGGAGAGGTTGAAGATGTGGTAGAGGTGGGAGATGTGGGACAGGTGGGAGATGTGGGAGTGGTTGGAGATGTGGGAGAGATGAGAGATGTGAGAGTGGTTGGAGATGTGGGAGTGTTTGGAGATGTGGCAGTGGTTTGAGAGGTGGGAAAAGGTTGGAGATGTGGGTGAGTTGGGAGATGTTGGAGTGATTGGAGATGTGGTAGAGGTTGTAGATGTGGGAGATGTTGGAGATGTGGGAAAGATGGGAGATGTTGGAGATGTGGGAGAGGTGGGAGATGTGGGGGAGGTGGGAGATGTCAGAGAGTTTGGAGATGTCGGAGAGGTCAGAGATGTAGGAGAGTGTGGAGATGTGGGACAGTTTGGAGATGTTGGAGAGGTGGGAGACGTGGGAGAAGGTGGAGATGAGAGAGAGGTGAGAGATGGGGAGTGGTTTGAGATGTTAGGAGATGTTGGAGATGTGTGAAAAATTTGGAGATGTGAGAGAGTAGGGAGATATGGGAGAGGTTGGCGATGTGGGAGATGTTGGAGATGTGGGAGAGGTTGGAGATGTGGGAGAGGTTGCAGATGTGTGGAAAAGGTTGAAGATGTTGGAGAGTTGGGAGATGAGGGAGAGGTTGGAGATGTGGGAGAGATTAGAGATGTGGGGAAGGTCAAAGATGTGAGAGAGATGGGAGATGTGGGAGAGGTGAGAGACATGGGAGAGATGAGAGATGTGGGAGAGGTCAGAGATGTTGGAGAGATTGGAGATGTTGGAGAGGTCAGAGATGTGGGAGAGTTTGGAGATGTGGAAGAAGTCAGAGATGTGGAAGAGAAGAAAGATGTGGGAGAGGTCAGAAATGTGGGAGAGGTCAGAGATTTGGGAGAGGCTGGAGATGTGGGAGAGGTCAGAGAGGTGGGAGATGTGGGAGATGTGGGAGAGGTTGGAGATTTTGGAGATGTTAGAGATGTGGGAGAGGTGGGAGATGTGGGAGAAGTTGGAGATGTTCGAGAGTTGGGAGATGTGGGAGAGGTTGGAGAGTTTGGAGACGTTGGAGTGTTGGGAGACGTGAGGGAGGTTAGAGATGTGGGAGAGGTAGGAGATGTGGGAGAGGTTGGAGATGGAGGAGATGAGGGAGAGGTGTGAGATGTGGTACAGGTTGGAGAGGTGGAAGATGTGGGAGAGGTGGGAAAGTGGGAGAGTATGGAGAGATGGAAGGGGTCAGAAATGTGAGAGAGGTCAAAGATGTGGGAGAGGTGGGAAAGTGGGAGAGGTGAGAGAGGGCCGGGCCTTGTCAATAAGTTACTATCAATTTTAATATTTAATGTTTAACATATTACAATCTGCCAGTTAGCATATTACAAACTGTAAGTTAACATGTTACAAACAGTAACTTGAAACATCACAAAAATGTTCACCGTGAACTCCCGAATTAAAGACCACCACCATGACTGACATAAGCCACACACAGAAGTTACCAAGTCCAAGCTCCAGGGTAAGGGGGGGGGTGGTGTAGTAAGCGGTCCGCCACTCATGGGGGTGGGGACTGGACCCCCCCCCCCCCGGGATAAGGGTTTGAAAGGAGTGGGGGGAATAAATGATAGCTGGGGAGGGGGGGGGGGGGTGGAGAAGGGGGTCGGCCACTAAGGGGGGGGGGGACGGGCCCCCCCCCCCCCCGGGATAATGGTTTGAAATGAGTTGTGGGAATAAATGATAGCTGGTGAGCCATAGTAAGATGATAAGTAGAACAAGTAGAGACTGGACAAGTAGAGACTCATCCACTCACGACTGGAGCAGGGTGTGGTATGGATGAGGAGTTGAGTCGTGGACAAATTGATGTGACGCTCTTGTGGTTTTATTAGACACCGAAAACTGGTGACAGAGTACTCTGGCCAAGGTGATACTTAATACTTTTGATGAGCTTTGAGGTGAGGTAACGCTATGTGGGGCTTTTAGTGCAGTGTGAGTATTTTTTTCAAGTAAATGTTTATTTAAGAGACATATTTTTCAGAAAATTACAAGATGTTTGAGTTAATGATGGATTTGTTTGAAAATACTTATTGCAAGTAACGTGTAAGTATATATTTGAAACCACATTTCCAGTTGCATTTTTATATTATTAATAGCTTACATAGGTAAATTTAAAGTAAAAGGACTATAACTTAATGTGGTTTGAGTTCTTAGCTACATTGACCCCTGACCTTCAATGAATTTGTTTTTGTTCTGGACTTTGTTGTACTGCTGACTTAATTTAACAAGAAGAAATCCATCCTTGAATGGGGGGGGGGGGTAGGGGGGTGAAACCATGAGTGTACTGCACCTGGTGACACCAATTCTAGCTACGCCCCTGCGTGACACCATGAATTTACCGCACTGTGTGACACCAACCCTAGCTACGACACTTGGGGTTGACACCAAGAGTTTACCGCCCCTGGTGACACCAACCCTAGCATTGCCACTGGTTTTACAAAATTTCCTGGGAATTTCTCTGGTATTGATTGAAATTCCCTTTTTCTTTGTTTTTCTCTAAGCTTCTTACTTTAGAACATCGGTTCTCAACCTGTGGGTCGCGACCCCTTCGGGGGTCAAGGGATCCTTTTCCAGGGGTCACCTAAGACCATCTGAAAACACATATCCTTACAGCTATGTAGTAGCAACGAAAATAATTGTGTGGCTGGGGGTCGCCACGACACGAGAAACTGTGTTAAAGGGTCGCGGCACTAAAAAGGTTGAGAACCACTGCTCTAGAACGTTCGATTTTGATAAGGGTTTTGAAGATTAAACAAATGTTCTAATTACGTTTCTTGTGCTTCCAAGTCTGTGCTTGTCCTCATATGCTATGACGTGTGATTTAAATAAATTGTTTGAAGTTCATAGACATTTCCAAATGGTTGTAGAATCTTGAAAACTGTATTTTCTTTATAGTAGCCAAAGTCATACACTAATGCTTAGGTTGCAACGCATGCTTCTAAACAACATGGTTCTATCCTGGCCAAACTTGGAAAACATACATTTTAAAATCGCCTTTAAGATCGGTGGGGTTCAATTTAATACTACGGTACCCACATCGTTTTGAGCAGAGTGTGACCAGTTTTTTTTTAAAAATCTAGCAATTAATTCTTTGGGATTTTCAATCAATTTTAAAACAAAGTTTGTCTCTCATCCAGCCTAAGATTCTCATTGTTGTAACATCTTGGTAATGGTTGTCCAGTTTTAATGGGAGACATTTGAAGCATGAACTAGAATATTAACCGAATGATTTTCAAGAGGTTCCGTATCTTAGGGATAACTCAAATGATCCTTTTATAGATTGGGCTCCTGCCAGGGATCATTTCTTTAATTCTAAGAGATAAACGTCGGTAGCCTTGTGTGTAGGGAATACTTCTTTGGAGTAAGACATCGATTCAAGGCTAGCTTTGATATTTAAATGTAGCTTGAACATTAACTGGAAAGGGGCGCCGCCCCTGATTCAATGTTTACAAATGTTATTGTAAACACGGTTATTTATAGAAGAAAATTTCAATTGTAACTGTTAAATTTGCCAGGCATTTTTGACAGGTCCCTGAATTTTCGTTGACCCTGATAATGCTGTCGACTTTAAAAGGTTGTTTTTTTTTCGGAATACAAACCCGTACATAGATGTGTTGTTTTTATGCAAAGATCTTCTTGTAATAGACGAAATTAAATGTTGTACCCTTTAAACAAACTCCTCCACGTCGTTGCGTCATTGGGGGGGGGGGGGGGGAGGGGCAACGTTATGACTGGGATCACAGAGTTCAGTTGCATTGCACGAAGAGCGCTTTGGCGTACCTGGGGGGTTTATCGACTCAGGGGTTCTGTTATCAAACGTTTCTTGCCGCCTTTATATCGTATGAGTTTTGGGAAGGGAGAATCGCAAGTATTAGATTTCGAGCCAAACATCAGTTTATCGAAAGGTGCGGTCTAAACATTATTAGGGACATCTGAAAATCAAACGATAGTGTTGAAAGTCTGGATGAGATTCTCGAGAGAAAAATAGTCAATTGCGAGATGAGATGTGGGAGGCGAGCTGCAGGCAAAATAGAAAGGGACAATAATCGGAGCCAGGAATAAATAAGAGGGATTGTTGGAGCCATCACACTAAGCCAAGAATACACCAATAACATTAAGAACTTCTAAACAACCCAGCAATAATATCTAGAACTTCTAAACAACCCAGCGATAATATCTAGAACTTCTAAACAACCCAGCACTAATATCTAGAACTTCTAAACAACACAGCAATAATATCTAGAACTTCTAAACAACCCAGCAATAATATCTAGAAATTCTAAACAACACAGCAATAATATCTAGAACTTCTAAACAACCCAGCAATAATATCTAGAACTTCTAAACAACCCAGCAATAATATCTAGAACTTCTAAACAACACAGCAATAATATCTAGAACTTCTAAACAACCCAGCAATAATATCTAGAACTTCTAAACAACACAGCAATAATATCTAGAACTTCTAAACAACCCAGCAATAATATCTAGAACTTCTAAACAACCCAGCAATAATATATAGAACTTCTAAACAACCCAGCAATAATATCTAGAACTTCTAAACAACACAGCAATAATATCTAGAACTTCTAAACAACCCAGCAATAATATCTAGAACTTCTAAACAACCCAGCGATAATATCTAGAACTTCTAAACAACCCAGCGATAATATCTAGAACTTCTAAACAACCCAGCAATAATATCTAGAACTTCTAAACAACACAGCAATAATATCTAGAACTTCTAAACAACCCAGCAATAATTTCTAGAACTTCTAAACAACCCAGCAATAATTTCTAGAGCTTCTAAACAACCCAGCAATAATATCTAGAACTTCTAAACAACCCAGCGATAATATCCTCTCCTCATCCTCATGTCCCTTAGTCCTTGGACCGTTGGGGCGCCACAGATGACATGTGAACCATCGTCCTCTATTTATCTCTGTCTTCAGCACTACGCACTGCATCGTCCAGTGTTAGTCCAGTCCACTCTTTGATGTTATCCTTCCACCTTTTTCTTTGTCTTCCTCTTCTTCTCCCTCCTCTTGTGGTGCCCTGCAATATTTCTTAGGCAAGCCCTTGTTTCTTTGTTACGTGGCCGTACCATTGTAAATTGCGTTTTTTCACAGTCACCAGTAGGTCATCGTACTCCCCAATTGCCTGACGAACCCTTTCTTTCACTGTATCATTGGAGATATGGTCCCTACAGCAGGTGCCAAAAATGCTTCTGAAGCGTCTCATCTCCATCGACTTAATTTTCCTTTCAAGATCTGCTGTTAATGTCCAGGATTTGCAGGCACACAAGAAAATGGAGAGGACTAATGAGCGCATCCGCCTGATTGTGGTGATGGGGCTATATTTTTGTCATTCCATATTTTCTTGAGCTTCTTGAGTGCTGTTGAAGTCTGCGAAATCCTGGACATAGTTCGGGCTTGTAGCCTTCTTCTGAGACTATTGCTCCAAGGTATTTGAAGCGGCCGACAGTCTCTAAACTTTCCTCCCCGACCTTAATTTCAGTGGTGATGCCTGTGTTATTGTTTGTCATCAATTTTGTCTTTTCGGCACTGATTAGCATGCCGTAGGACGACGAGGTCTAATCGAGACGCTTTACCAGGTCGGCTAGCCCTTGTTCGTTCCCAGCCAGTCCATCTATGTCGTCCGCAAAGCGTAGTTTGGTGATTGTTCTGCCACCAATGCTGACTGTACTTTCATGCGCTTCCAGAGCATCTGACATAATTCTCTCTTGGAAGATGTTGAATAGGGTGGGGGAGAGCAGGCAGCCTTGTCGCACTCCAACCGTGGTCTTGAACCATTCTCCGATGTTGTTGTTGAGGAAGAATGCACTGGTGGCCTTATCATAGAGGTTGCATATCATGCTGGTTAGGTTTGTGTTGATTTTGTAGGGCCTCATGGTGGTCCACAAAGCAGCATGTCAAACCCTGTCCAATGCTTTCTTGAAGTCAACAAAGACGTGGTATAGGTTTTGTTGGTGTTGAGCATATTTCTCACATAGTATTCGGAGGTTTAGAATCTGCTCAGTAGTGCCCCGACCTTGTCTGAAGCCCACCTGTTCTTCAGCAATGATTCTGTCGGCATGTGGTTTGATTCGGTTCAATATGACCTTCAGCATGACCTTCTTGGATGGCTTATTAGGCTAATGGTGCGATAGTTTTGGCAAAGCTGTAGGTTACCTTTTTGTGATTGGTGACGATGAGTGATTGGGTCCTTGGTTTGGGCCATTCTCCTGTAAGCCAGATTTTGTTACAAATATTGAATAGGGCACTTATCACTTATCATTGCTTCTCTTCCTTGTTTCATCAACTCGGCAGGGATATTATCCACTCCTGCGGCCTTTCCCGTTTGGAGTGCTTGAACTACTGCTTCTACTTCTGCTCGGAGAATAGGGAAGTTATCATTGTCTGTTGCTGGAGTGACATTAAGGATCTCTGGGTCTATCTTCATACTTTCATTATACAGCTCTGAACAGTATTCAGTCCATCGTTTGATGCTATCATTTTCTTCGCTCAAACATTTAACATTTTTATCCTGTATGGTAGTACTACGCCCTTGTTCTGCAGTGGTTAGTTCTTTCACCAACTGGTAAGCTTTTTTTGCTATTGTTTTTTCTTCATGCAGTTTTCAATGTCGTAGCATTGCTCTTCAATCCAGTTCTTCTTTGCCCTTTTCATATCTTTTTTGATGGCTTGGTTAACTGTCCTATATTTAATGGCCTCCTCTGTATTTACCATTTTTGTTTTCTTTAACTGGCTCCGTTATCACACAGATCAAGTATGTCAGCTGTCAACCATGGTTTTCGGGTTGGTCGAAGTTTACCGAGGACGTTGTGAGCTGTGTGCGTCACAGCTGTGTTGAAGTTATCAATCAATGTGTCCATGTCTGACCTGTCAGCATCTTTGATGTTAAACGCTGCAAATTTTCCTCCTATTATTGCTCGGAGGCTTCTGCTACTTGGGGATCCTTCATCTTTTCAAGGTCGAATTTGATTCTGGTATTTCCTTTTTTGTTTATCCTCTTTAAGTGCAGTCTAAAGGTCATCATGACTAGGTCGTGGTCGCTCCCGATGTCAGGTCCAGGGAAGCTGCGAGTCTTGGCAATGTTTATACCAGCTCGGAAGCGTGTTTGCAACATGATGTAGTCTATCTGGTTGTGGTGTTTCCCATTGGGGCTGTGCCATGTGATTTTCCTGGACATTTTATTTTCACCCAATGTGTTGGCCAGAATGAGTTCGTTCAAGCTGGCGAATTCCAAAAACCTCATTCCTCTCTCGTTTGAAGTTGCGTTACAGTGGCGTCCGCACGTTCCTTTCCAGTTTTCATAGGCATCTTCTCCTACCTTGGCATTCCAATCACCTTGAACAACGAGAACGTCCTTCTTGCGTGTTTAGTTTAGCACATCCTGTAGCTGATGGTAGAAGTTGTCTACCTGTTCGTCAATTTAATCTGTAGTTGGAGCATAAGCCTGTACGATGGTGATGTTGAACGGTGTTGCCCTTAGACGGAGAGTGATGAGCCGGCTCGAAACCGGTCGACAGCTCATAACACTGTTCTTAATGTTTTTGTGGACGAGGAAGCCAACTCCGTGTTCGCGTATGTCCTGTCCACTAAAATACAGTATGTTGCCCTCCTGGGTCGATATTTATATACAACCCAGCAATAATGTGCAGATTTTCTAAACAACCCAGCAGTAATATATAGAACTTCTAAACAACCCAGAAATAATATATAAAATTTATAAATAACCCAGCAACAATATATAGAACTTTTAAACAAACCAACAATAATTTATAGAGCTTCTAAACAATCCAGCAATAATTTACAGAACTTCAAAACAACCCAGCGATAATATAAAGAACTTCTTAACAACCCACTTAAAATATATTTTTTAAAAATATTAAAAAAATAAACTGCCCATGGAGTCCCTCGCTCGCGACGGAAAGCTGGGACGAAATGGCAATATTAACCAATACACTAAGTTTATATATAGATATTTTTTTTAAAATATTTTTTTTAAATATTTATAAAAATAATAAACAAACAATCCATAATGAATGGAAGTACTAAACATGACACCAACAGAAACACATTCAGGTCGAAACCAACCATCCATAATGAATGGAAGTACTAAACATGACACCAATAGAAACACATTCAGGTCGAAACAAACAATCCATAATGAATGGAAGTACTAAACATGACACCAATAGAAACACATTTAGGTCGAAACAAACAATCCATAATGAATGGAAGTACTAAACATGACACCAACAGAAACACATTCAGGTCGAAACCAACCATCCATAATGAATGGAAGTACTAAACATGACACCAATAGAAACACATTCAGGTCGAAACAAACAATCCATAATGAATGGAAGTACTAAACATGACACCAATAGAAACACATTCAGGTCGAAACAAGAAATCCACATAATTTAAAATATTATTTTTTTTTATATTTGATCGATGGTTAATGAGTTAATTTTGTGTAAGATAGCTTGTATGATTGGTTGCATGATTGCTTGTATGATTGATGGGAGCTATTTGAGGATTTGATTGATACAAGACGATGGAAATGAGATTTCGTCACATAGTATCAGAGTAGGGATTTGGGGGGTCTATAATGATAGCACAGAGAACTATTCAATAAGAGATAGCATTATTCAATAAGAGATAGCATTATTCAATAAGAGATAGCATTATTCAATAAGAGATAGCATTATTCAATAAGAGATAGCATTATTCAATATCTAATTGAAACAATGAATCAAGGTAGCTTTTTTTTTTAGGTAAAAGAATATGTAGTATTTATAACAGTGAAAGGTTTGAGACAGTCGCAGTGTTAATATAATAAGTTGTAGCCTAGATGACATGTTAGATCTAAAATGGCCTGAGAATTAGTATGATACAGTAATATTTTTATAGATACAAAATTTCAAAATATTAGACAATGGCTTTGTCTCAAAGTATGCTATGGCTCAAAGGTTGATATGGCTCATAGGATGCTATGGCTCATAGATGCCATGACATAAGATGATATGGCTCGTAGGATGCTATGCCTCAACGATTACTATGCCTCAAAGGATGTTATGGCTATTACGATGCTGTGTCTCAAAGGATGCTATGGCTCATAGGATTATATGGCTCATAGGATGCTATAGCAATAGGATGCTATGATCAAAACATGATATGACTCAAAGGATGGTATGACTCGTAGAATGATGTGGCTAAAAGGATGATATGGCCCGAATGATATGGCTCATAGGACTCAAATGACAGCTATTAACTCATATTATGCTATGGCTCAAAGGATAATATTGCTTATATGATGTTGTGGCTTATAGGATGCTATGAATCAAACGATCATAAAACTCATAGGATGCTATGACCCAAGGGATGCTGCGACGCAAATGATACTATGAATCATATGATGATATGAACCAAAGGATGATATGGTTCATAGAATGCTATGATGTTATGACTTATACGATGCTATTGCTCAAAGGATGCTATGACTCATAGGATGATATGGCCTATAGGACGATATAAATCAAAGGAAGAGCTATGGCTCATAGGAAGATATGGCTTATAAGATGCTATGAGTCATAGGACGCTATGACTCAAAGGATGCTATGGCTTAAAGGATGTTGTGACCCAAAGGATGCTATGACTCCAAGGATGCTATGAATCAAAAGATGCTATGACTCAAATGATGATATGGCTCAAAGGAAGGTATGGCTTATAGAATGCTATGGCTCAAAAGAAGTTCTTACTCTACGTGCTGTGAATATTGATGAGATGGGAAGGGGCCATGAAAGCGTGGGTTTTATTTTATTTAATTTTTGGGGGGGGGGAGGGCGGGGGGGGGGGTTGTATTTAAAAATAAATGTTAGGGATTATGTCTTGCAATAGGTTTTAGTGAAGGAATAAATCGTGGGTTTTATTTTATTTAATTTTTGGGGGGGGGGAGGGCGGGGGGGGGGTTGTATTTAAAAATAAATGTTAGGGATTATGTCTTGCAATAGGTTTTAGTGAAGCAATAAAAATAGCAGAGGTCAGAGAGTTATGTGAAGGGCAATGGGGAATGTTTAAACTGAGGCAGTTGACACTGTAGTAGTCCAAGGACTAATGTTGAGAGTAAGGAGGGCATTAGTTGACACATGGGGCAACGCTTCAAACATGGGGCAACGCTTCAAACGTGGGGCAACGCTTCAAACATGGGGCAATGTTTCAAACATGAGGCAACACTTCAAACATGGGGCAATGCTTCAAACATGGTGCAATGCTTCAAACATGGGGCAATGCTTCAAACATGGGGCAACACTTCAAACATGGGGCAATGCTTCAAACATGGGGCAATGCTTCAAACATGGTGCAATGCTTCAAACATGGGGCAACACTTCAAACATGGGGCAAAAATTCAAACATGGGGCAATGCTTCAAACATGGGGCAATGCTTAAAACATGGGGCAACGCTTAAAACATGGGGCAATGCTTCAAACGTGGGACAAAACTTCAAACGTGGGACAACACTTCAAACATGGGGCAACGCTTCTAACATGGGGCAATGCATCAAACATGGGGCAACACTTCAAACGTGGGACAATACTTCAAACGTGGGACAACGCTTCAAACATGGGGCAACGCTTCTAACATGGGGCAACACTTCAAACGTGGGACAACACTTCAAACATGGGGCAACGCTTCTAACATGGGGCAACGCTTCAAACATGGGGCGACGCTTCACACGTGGGACAACGCTTCAAACATGTGGCAATGCTTCAAACATGGGGCAACACTTCAAACATGGGGCAACGCTTCAAACATGGGGCAAAGCTTCAAACATGGGGCAACGCTTCAAACGTGGGACAACGCTTCAAACATGGGGCAAAGCTTCAAAAATGGGGAAACGCTTCAAACATGGGGCAACACTTCAAACATGGGGCAACTCTTCAAACGTGGGGCAACGCATCAAACGTGGGGCAACGCTTCAAACATGGGGCAACACTTCAAACATGGGGCAATGCTTTAAACATGGCGCAACGCTTCAAACATGGGGCAATGCATCAAACATGGGGCAACACTTCAAACATGGTGCAACGCTTCAAACATGGGGCAATGCATCAAACATGGGGAAACGTTTCAAACATGAGGCAACATTTCAAACATGGGGCACCGCTTCAAACATGGGGCAACACTTCAAACATGGGGCAATGCATCAAACATGGGGCAATGCATCAAACATGGGGCAACGCTTCAAACACGGGGCAAGGCCTCAAACATGGGGCAGTAGGCTTTGTAGTTGGACGCCTGAGTTTACTAAGGTTTTCCCAATGTGAACATTGTTAAAGTATCGATCCGAATGTCTTGGCCTGGGGGAGGTGACGTGTCTGTAGTAGGATAGGGCCAGGGATTACAGTAGATGAGAGTATAGATTTTACTGGGGTGTGTTTGATGATAGCACTCTAGGTGGTGGGGTGGGCTCACGGTGGGGGCGGCTCAGGGAGCGGGGTGGCTCGGGGAGTGGGGTGGCTCGGGGAGCGGGGTTGCACGGGGAGCGGGGTGGCTCGGGGAGCGGAGCGGCTCGGGAAGGTGGGAGGCGGGTCGAGGTGTAGACTAATCAGATGCACAGACTGTATTGTTAACAACATTGATAGTCATCTTACGGAGGGAGATAGGGTCATCTGACAGAGGGAGATAGGGTCATCTTACAAACGGAGATAGGGTTACCTTACAAAGGGAGATACGTCATCTTACAGAGGGAGATAGGGTCATCTTACAGAGGGAGATAGGGTCATCTTACAGAGGGAGAGAGGGTCATCTTACATAGGGAGACATGGTCATCCTACTGAGGAAGATAGGGTTATCTTACAGAGGGTGATAGGGTCATCTTATATAGGTAGACAGGGTCATCTTATAGAGGGAGGAGATGGGGTCATTTTTCATAGGGACATAGGGTCAGCTTGCAGAGGGAGATTGGGTCATGTTACAGAGGGAGATAGGGTCATTTTACATTTGGAGATTATGTCATGTACATAGGGAGAAAGGGAAATCTTACAGATGGAGATAGGTTCATATTACAGAGAAAGAGAGAAAGTCATCTCTTAGATGGTAATATGGTCATATTACAGAGGGAGAGAGGGTCATCTTACAGAGGAATATATGGTCATCTTAAATAGGGAGAGAGAGTCATCTGACAGAGAGAGATTGTCATCTATATACGGAATATTGGGTCTTGTTCTATTTGGAGTTAGGTTCATCTATCAGAAGGATATAGGATTATTGGGCAGTCGCAGTCATGACATGGAATCCTCATCGCTGATGTTACAGAAGACAAAGGTTAAACATGGGACCTAGAGACAAGGCTTACTGAAAGATTTACTGATGTCTTCCAAGCTCACCAATATCGTCCTGAGAGGTTCACCAAATAATAAGTGACAAGTTCACCAATGTCTAAATCACAAGTGCACCAATGTATTACTGACAAGTTCACAAATATGTGACTCAAACATCCCCAATATCTGACTCGTGAGGACTTAAAGATTTTCACCCGTTTCCAAAGTACTCGGGATTCTCGTCGAGGCGATGGGTGTCTGTGACTAGTCAGATCAGACCGGAAATACCACCCTTGACATTGCTTACGTCATTGATTAGACGTGGAATCCACTGGTCATCCTACACGTCATGGACGTTACTCGAGTTCACAATGATCTGAGGATAACATCATTCTACCAGAATTTAAAAAAAAAAAGATTGGAATGCAGGCTGGTCAAGTTTTCGGACACTCTGATTGTCCAGAGACATTGGATTTAAAATCATGGGTAAAAAAAAAAAACGAGGCGGTCATTATTATTTTTGGAAAGCTACTAAAATGAGACAGTTTGATTTTTAATGTGTTTGGCCAATTCGATACAAAACATCTACTGTGTCCCCTTTCTATGACTGTAAACATCTACTGTGTCCACTTTCTATGACTGTAAACATCTACTGTGTCCCCTTTCTATGACTGTAAACATCTACTGTGTCCCCTTTCTATGACTGTAAACATCTACTGTGTCCCCTTTCTATGACTGTAAACATCTATTATGTCCCCTTTCTATGACTGTTAACATTTACTAGTCCCCCTTTCTATGACTGTAAACATCTACTCTTCCCTCTTCTTATGACTGTAAACATCTACTATTCCCCCTTTCTATGACTGTAAAATCTACTATTCCCCCTTTCTATGACTGTAAACATCTACTCTGCCCACTTTCTATGATAGGAAATACACACTTTTTCCCCTTTCTCTCCTTCACTCATTCGTTTAATTTAGATAATAATGACAAGTTCCAAACTGCTTCACTATAATCTATTTCTTGCTGATCAGTTAAATCTATTATTTTAAAATGTGAACACACATTTACATAAAAATTATTATTTTTTTAAAAATTAATGCACTGAAGGTCAAATATCTTATTTGTACATTATAAATTTTAACTTTAAGAACCCTTCCGTAGAGCGTATTTGTTTACCGTAAATACCAAGTGTAAGAACCCCTCCGTAGAGCCTATTTGTAAACCAGAAATACCAAGTTTGAGAAGCCTTCTAAAGAGCCTATTGGTATACCATATGTACTAAGTTAGAGAACCCTCCCGTAGAGCTTATTTGTATACCAAGCTATTTTTGAACGTATACAGAGTTTCGAAAGGGGCTCCATCCTGCTAGACTAGATCAAACCAGAAGGACATTTGGAATGCATGAAACTTGTCTATACGTGTCGTGAGCGGCTATCGAGATTGGGGGCTTCCGGAGCTGCCGTGAGGAGTTAAATGCCACGTTGTGGTGCAGGAGTCTTGGAACTGAATTTATGTTCCAGACTTGGCATCCGATTCACATTGTTGTACAGTGCCAGGTTAATAAAGTCGTTGGACTTTCTCCTGGTGCAAGTCTTAAACATCCTTTATAATGACATGATAGAGTTGTAATGACATGATAGATTTGTAATGACATGATGGATTTGTAATGACATCATAGAGTTGTAATAATAATAGATTTGTAATGACATGATAGAGTAGTAATGGCATCATAAAGTTGTATTGACATCATAGATTTTTAATGACATGATAGAGTTGTAATGAAATCATATAGTTATAATGACATCATGCAGTTGTAAAGACATCATAGAGTTGTAATGACATGATATATTTGTAAAGGCATCATAAATTTGTAATGGCATGATAGAGTTTAATGAAATCATAGAGTTGTAATAACATCATAGAGTTGTAATGACATGATAGAGTTGTAATGACATGATATATTTGTAATGGCATCATAGATTTGTAATGACATGATAGAGTTGTAATGACAAGATAGAGTTGTAATGACATGATATATTTGTAATGACATGAAAGATTTGTAATGGCATCATAAATTTGTAATGACATGAGAGAGTTTAATGAAATCATAGAGTTGTAATGACATCATATAGTTGTAATGAATAATAGAATTGTAATGACATCATAGATTTGTAATGACATCATAGAGTTGTAATGACATGATACAGGTGTAATGACATCATAGAGTTGTAATGACACATAGATTTGTAATGACATGACAGAGTTGTAATGACATAATAGATTTGTAATGAAATCATAAATTTGTAATGAAATCATAGATTCGTAATGATATCATAATGTTGTAATGAAATCATAGAGTTGTAATGACATCATAGATTTGTAATGACATCATAGAGTTGTAATGACATAATAGATTTGTAATGACACGATAGATTTGTAATGACATGATATATTTGTAATGACCTGACAGAGTTGTAATGACATCATAGAGTTGTAATGACATAATAGATTTGTAATGACACGATAGATTTGTAATGACATGATATATTTGTAATGACACGATAGATTTGTAATGACATGATATATTTGTAATGACATGATATATTTGTAATGACACGATAGATTTGTAATGACATAATAGATTTGTAATGACACGATAGATTTGTAATGACATGATATATTTGTAATGACCTCACAGAGTTGTAATGACATCATAGAGTTGTAATGACATAATAGATTTGTAATGACATGATAGATTTGTAATGACATGATATATTTGTAATGACACGATAGATTTGTAATGACATGATATATTTGTAATGACATGATATATTTGTAATGACACGATAGATTTGTAATGACATAATAGATTTGTAATGACACGATAGATTTGTAATGACATGATAGATTTGTAATGACCTGACAGAGATGTAATGACCTGACAGAGATGTAATGACCTGACAGAGTTGTAATGACCTGATAGAGATGTGACGACATCATTGAGTTTTTTGTCGTGTAACCGTAATCGTGCTGGTCGCAGTCTTGGTCGTAATCATGGTTGTTGTTAGGGTCATTGTTCTAGTCATGGTCATTGTTCTAGTCATGGTCATTGTTCTAGTCATGGTCATTGTTCTAGTCATGGTCATTGTTCTAGTCATGGTCATTGTTCTAGTCATGGTCATTGTTCTAGTCATGGTCATTGTTCTAGTCATGGTCATTGTTCTAGTCATGGTCATTGTTCTAGTCATGGTCATTGTTCTAGTCATGGTCATTGTTCTAGTCATGGTCATTGTTCTAGTCATGGTCATTGTTCTAGTCATGGTCATTGTTCTAGTCATGGTCATTGTTCTAGTCATGGTCATTGTTCTAGTCATGGTCATTGTCCTAGTCATGGTCATTGTTCTAGTCATGGTCATTGTTCTAGTCTTGGTCATTGTTCTAGTCATGGTCATTGTTCTAATCATGGTCATTGTTCTAGTCATGGTCATTGTTCTAGTCATGGTCATTGTTCTAGTCATGGTCATTGTTCTAGTCATGGTCGTAATAATGGTCTTTACAAACGTCCTATCCATGGTGGAACATTATTTTGTTTCCTCCATTGTAGGAGATTGCCAAGAGAAAAAAAAGGTTGATGGAAAGAAGAAAGTTCGTCAAAACATCTCAGGTTAACTTTGTGATGTTAGTCAGTGGTCATGTATATCCCAAGATAACTTTGTGATGTTAGTCAGTGGTCATGTATATCCCAAGATAACTTTGTGATGTTAGTCAGTGGTCATGTATATCCCAAGATAACTTTCTGATGTTAGTCAGTGTACATCTCAGGTTAACTTTGTGATGTTAGTCAGTGGTCAGTTATATCCAAGGTTAAAGTTGTTATGTTCGTCAGTGATCATGTACATCACAGTTTAACTTTGTGATGTTAGTCGGTGTACATCCCAAGCTAACTTCATTAGGTCGGTCAGTGCTGTATCTTTCAAGGAAACTTGCGTCGATGACCAAAATGATGGCACAATGGGCCCTAAGTATGGCACAACGAACAGCAGTGATGGCACAATGAGTCCTAAGTATGCCACAACAAACAGCAGTGATGGCACAATGAGTCCTAATGATGCCACAACGAACAGCAGTGATGGCACAATGAGCCCTAAGTATGCCACAACTAGCAGCAGTGATGGCACAATGAGTCCTAAGTATGCCACAACGAACAGCAGTGATGGCACAATGAGCCCTAAGTATGCCACAACGAACAGCAGTTATGGCACAATGGGCCCTAAGTATGGCACAACGAACAGCAGTGATGGCACAATGAGTCCTAAGTATGCCACAACAAACAGCAGTGATGGCACAATGAGTCCTAAGTATGCCACAACGAACAGCAGTGATGGCACAATGAGCCCTAAGTATGCCACAACGAACAGCAGTGATGGCACAATGAGCCCTAAGTATGCCACAACGAACAGCAGTGACGGCACAATGAGCCCTAAGTATGCCACAACGAACAGCAGTGATGGCACAATGAGCCCTAAGTATGCCACAACGAACAGCAGTGATGGCACAATGAGTCCTAAGTATGCCACAACGAACAGCAGTGATGGCACAATGACCCCTAAGTATGCCACAACGAACAGCAGTGATGGCACAATGAGCCCTAAGTATGCCACAACGAACAGCAGTGATGGCACAATGAGCCCTAAGTATGCCACAACAAACAGCAGTGATGGCAATTGTAATCTAGTGATCACCTTAGTGATCAAGTGATGACCTTTGTGATCTAGTGATGACCTTTGTGATCTAGTGATGCCTCTGTAATCTAGTGATGTCCCATGTGATCTAGCGATGACGCATGTGATCTAGCGATGCTTCTGTAATCTAGTGATGTCCCATGTGATCTAGCGATGACGCATGTGATCTAGTGAGGACCTTTGTGATCTAGTGATGCTTCTGTAATCTAGTGATGTCCCATGTGATCTAGCGATGACGCATGTGATCTAGTGATGACCTTTGTGATCTAGTGATGCTTCTGTAATCTAGTGATGTCCCATGTGATATAGCGATGCGCCATGTGATCTACTGATGGCCCATGAGGTTTAGTGATGACGCTTGTGATCTAGTGATGACCCTTGTGATCCATTGATGACCCTTGTGATTTTTTGAAGACCCTTGAGTTCAGTTCTATATCAAAGATATTACTGTGACACGAGATCACCTCAGTTCTATATGAAAGATCTTTCTGTGACATAAGATCACCTAAGCTCTACATCAAATATCTTTCTGTGACATAAGATCGCCTCAGTTCTATATCAAAGATATTCCTGTGACATGAGATCACCTCAGTTCTATATCAAAGATCTTTCTGTGACATAAGATTGCCTCAGTTCTGTATTAAAGATATTCAATTGACATAAGATCACATCAGTTCTATATCAAAGATATCACTGCGACATAAGAGTGATTTCAGCTATACATCAAAGCTATTCCTGTGACATAAGATCACGGCAGTTCTATGTCAATGATATTCACCTCATGATCACCTCAGTACTACATCAAAGATATTCTTGTGATATAAGATTGATTTCATTTATATATCAAAGATTTTACTGTGAGATAAGATCAACTTCAGCTCTATATCAAAGATATTCCTGTCACATAATAATCTGTACACATAGCTCACCCACGTGACCCTGTCTGCATATTTACCGCTCACTGTCGTTCTCTGACTGAAATAAGACATGGCTAAAGGCAGTATCCATGGCAACGATCGACGCCCGCGTTTTGCTTTTTATTTCATCCAAAATTGGGCATCACGTGATTTCAAAGTCCATCAAGTACTACAATCAAAATGCCTTTCTGGCTCCATTTCTTAGAGCTCTACATAAACGTGTTTGTCTTAGACGTGTACATAAACTTGTTTGTCTTAGACGTGTACATAAACGTGTTTGTCTTAGACGTGTACATAAACGTGTTTGTCTTAGACGTGTACATAAACGTGTTTGTCTTAGACGTGTACATAAACGTGTTTGTCTTAGACGTGTACATAAACGTGTTTGTCTTAGACGTGTACATAAACGTGTTTGTCTTAGACGTGTACATAAACGTGTCTGTCCCAGACTTCTCCCGAACTTGTCTGTCCCAGACTTCTACTAAACGTGTCTTTCTTAGACATCTACATAGATGTGTGCGTCTAGACCTCTACATAGATGTGTCTGTCTTAAACATCTACATAACTTGTCTGTGTTAGACCTCTTCTTACTTGTCTGTCTTAGATCTCAACATAAAATAGTCTGTAATAGACCTCTACATAGATGTGTCTGACTTAGACCTCTACATAGATATGTCTGACTTAGACCTCTATATGTATATGTCTGTCTTAGACCTCTACATAAACGCTGTACATAAAATAGTCCAACTCAGAGCTCTATTTCAATGGTCCGTTTCAGAGCTCTGTATTAAGTTGTGTGTCTTAGACGTCTACATAATTGTTTCAGTCTCGGAGCTCTACATTAGCTCACCTGTCACTCGGCAGTCTGTGAGCTAGAATGTAGCATCAAAGAATCTAAGTCTGCAACTGTACATACACATCTGTACACCTACTACTGTATAACATGCATCTGTAGGCTGTACTATAGTACACTATCTTTAACTATGTCATGTTATAGAGTCACCTGAGGCATCTGGAGCCAATGTTGTATATCACAGAATCCCCAATTTAATCTGATGAATCAATGGAGGCTTTGAGAATAAACATTTTAAAGAATTTTTTTTATATTTTTCCTTTATTTCAAATGTCAGTTTTTATTTGTGCTTGGCTATTTGATTGGTGGTTGGTCATTTTATTGTCATTTGGAATTTTTATCGGAAGCTGGACATTTGATTGTTGGTTTGACATTCTGTTGGTAGAGCGACATTCTATTTGTAGTTGGACATTCTATTTGGGGTTGAACGATTCTTTTAGTAGTTGGATATTTGATTTGTAGTTGTTCTTACAGAAACAATTGGTGTGTTGGGGGTGTATTTGGGCATGTTGGTATATCTGATCCATGTCTATATTATATTGTGATGGAGTAGTAGCACTGTGCCATGGAGTACAGTAGCCAGTATTTCTGCTGCAAGTATAGCAGTGTCCATCAGTATGTCTACTGCAAGTATAGCAGTTTCCACCAGTATGTCTACTGCAATTATAGCAGTGTCCACCAGTATGTCTACTGCAAGTATTGCTACGTCCACCAGAATGTCTACTGCAAGTATAGCAGTGTCCACCAGTATGTCTACTGCAAGTATGGCAGTGTCCACCAGTATGTCTTGACATGAGAGGAGCAAGTGATCTAAGTAATTGCATGCAATTTGTAAAATTAATTCACGTGTGGAAGGCAAGCTAACATTGACTAAATCTCATGAAGTAATCTCATAAAGTCATATTATAAGTCATCTCATAAATCATCTCATAAAGTCATCTCATATTCACTCATAAAATTATCTCATAAAATCATCCCATGAAGTCATTTAACAAATCATCTCCTAAAGTCATCTCATAAAGTCATCAAAGTATGTCATCTCCTAAAGTCAAGTGTGAAGCCAAATTTGTTACCTTGTAAAGCGCTGAGATCATCCAACCACACCAAGTCAACAGTGAGATCATCCAACCACACCGAGGTCAACAGTGAGATCATCCAACCACACCAAGTCAACTGTGAGATCATCCAACCACACAAAGTCAACAATGAGATCATCCAACCACACCGAGTCAACAACGAGATCATCCAACCACACCAAGTCAACACTGAGATCACCCAACCACACCAAATAAACAGAGATCACCCAACCACACCAAGTCAATACTGAGATCACACAACCACACCAAATAAACACTGAGATAATCCAACCACACCAAGTCAACAGAGAGATCATCCAACCACACAAAGTCAACACAGAGATCATCCAACCACACCAAATCAACACTGAGATAATCCAACCACACCAAGTCAAGACTGAGATCATCCAACCACAGCAAATAACACTGAGTTCATCCAACCACACAAGGTCAACACATAGATCATCCAACCACACAAAGTCAACACAGAGATCATCCAACCACACCAAGTCAACAATGAGATCATCCAACCACACCAAGTCAACAAATGAGATCATCCGACCACACCAAGTCAAGACTAAGATCATCCAACAACACCAAGTCAAGACTGAGATCATCCGACCACACCAAGTCAAGACTGAGATCATCCGACCACACCAAGTCAAGACTGAGATCATCCAACCACATAAGGTCAACACATAGATCATCCAACCACACAAAGTCAAGACTGAGATCATCCAACCACACCAAGTCAAGACTGAGATCATCCGACCACACCAAGTCAAGACTGAGATCATCCGACCACACCAAGTCAACACGAATCACCGCTGACCAAAAACAAAACGCACCGGGTCGTAAAGCCCCCAATGGCCAAAAGTTTACAACGAACTGAATTAAAGGAGCGCCAAAATCTCGGGGTCTGATCAAATGAAGCGGGGGCACAGCCCTGGGCGCAGGTCTTTTAATGAATGCTGAAACAGAGCCCTGAAAGCCTCGGCGAGTTCCAGACGCCTAATAAAACTCAGCCAGAGTCGGGGGCTCAATGGCTGTTGAGGGTGAGGCAGAGAGGAAATGGGCACAAGAGGTTTCTGGTTCACCGCCCGGAGGGCATCGGAGTATCGCGGGGTAACATTTTGCCAAGCTGATGTTACCATCACGCTTACTTTCAAATTTATTCGGTAACTCGAGGGTTCTCAAATAGACGGCTATCACGAGTCTTGCATCAAAGGCTCCTTTAAATAATATTTGCGTCTATACCTATGTATTTTTACTTCCTCCAGATGAACTGTTAGGTCAAAACACAGGAAGGAATTGTTTAGGATGCATAGGCAAAGACACGGTTAAGGACTACCCCATCAATGGACAACTTTACCGACTGACACCCATAGTCGGTGACACATTCACTTGCTAACACCCCTGGTGAGTGACACCGTCAGTCATTGACACCCTAGGTCAGTGACACCATCAGTCATTGACACCCTAGGTCAGTGACACCATCAGCCATTGACACCTTAGGTCAGTGACACCATCAGCCATTGACACCCTACGTCAGTAACGCCATCAGCCATTGACACCCTAGGTCGTGACACCATCATCCATTGACACCCTAGGTCAGTGAAACCATCAGTCATTGACCCCCTAGGTCAGTGACACCATTAGCCATTGACACCCTCAGTTGGGCACTTCAATAAGCTCCACTAAGCATATGCAGTAAGAATTTAAGTATCCAATACTTATGACAGTTCCCTGTAATTTCGTTTGCTGATGAAAGCTCCTAATCGACACATTCACTATTTTGTTTTGTATGCTTGCAGGTATTATTCTTACCGTGTTTACCATTTCTTTAAACAGTTGTTATTCTAAGTTCCCAGGGAGCCATAAAAGGTTATCATCATATAAAAATATAAAATTAAAATAAAAAAATAGCAATGAGCTAAGAATTTCTTTGCCTGCCCACGGAGACTACTTCTAGGCTAAGTGCTATTTATTTATTTTTTTTTTAATACTTTTTTTTTCTGTTGTTTTGTTCGCTGATGAAGGCTTTCTGCCGACACGTTCGTTGTTTTGTTGCATTCCTTTTTTTTTAAGGTTTAAACCCTCTCTTTTTTTACTCATTTTATATTGTGCTAACCTGATTGCAGTCTCTCCCCTTATTACCCTTTTAAAGGTTATCCTCCTTAGATTACCATTGAGGCTTTAAATGATACCATTCTTAGTACCTAATGAGGCTCTGAAGAGTATCATCCTTATTTCCCATTGAGGCTTTTAAAGCTATCATCTGAACTTGCAGCAAGGCTTACACATGTAGCATAATTACTTCATTTACCCCCAACCATAAACCATCCCTAACCAGTAAAAACCACCTCATGCGTTTTGGGTGGGGTTTTGTGTATTCGCACACTGTGTATCTTAAGTTACGCCAACGGCTGAAAGCAATGAGCAAGCTACTCATGGGCTATTTGATATCATCCATGTATATATATATATATATATATATATATATATATTGATCTAAGCAACACCACTATAAACTTTTTTGCATATCACTTGTATAAATGAATATATTAATTTATCGTGCCTTATATGAAAGTAAAAATACACTGTGAAGCCAATCTATACTGCCCTGGAATGATACACATATCAAAATATCATATTGAAAGCGACTTGTTTTCTTGAGGAAAAGAGAAATAAAAATTGCTAGCATCTTAAAGAGCTGCACTGGAACCATCAGACGCCATCATAATAAGCAGTGGGGGAATACCCGGTAGAGCTCTTATATCTTTTGATGAGTTGACACAGATTCATCATGGCGCCTCAAATCAGGGACATGTGTCTGGGCTGACCACACTGCTCAAGATGAGGGAAAGAAATATTTGATAAAATCAGGGACATTTGTTTGGGCTTACCACATGGTTCAAGATAAGGGAAATATTCCATAAAATCAGGGAGACGAGTTTAGGCCGACCACACAGCACACGATGTGGGCTGATCCCCACGACATAAGATGTGGTTTGACCACGCGGCTGAAAATGTGGGTAGACCACATTGCTCAACATGTGGGCTGACCAAACGGCTCAAGATTTGAGGGTTACCACACGGTGAATGAGGGGTCCTGACCACACGGCTCAAGATGGGGGATGGCCAGACAACTCAAGATATGGAGGTTACCACACAGCTGACGAGAGGGCCTGACCACACGACTTACGGTGGGAGAAATGCTAGATGTAAAAAAAGAGCCCCAAGGTGGAAGTAATCAAACAGAATCCAGCTCTCGATAAAACTCGACAATGTCCAATATTAGGTTCGATCAACTGAATATTCCATGGCCACAAGGATGTTACAGTTTTCAGCTGTGGTTTGTCGAAGACTCAAAGGTAATCTTTTCCCTAACTTTCTCAAAGGTAATCTTTACCTTATCTTTCTCACTCCTTCCCCTATCTCCCACTCTCTCTCCCCTTCCCCTATCTCTCACTGTCTCACCATTTCCCCTATCTCTCTCACTGTCTCACCCATTCCCCCATTTCTGTCGCGTCTTCCCTTATTCTTCACTTTCTCATTCCTCCTCTGTAAGTCTCTCATTCTCTTAAATTTCCCCTTCTCATTTCACCCTCTCCTCCCTGTCCTCTATCTCTCTCTCACTCTGTTATACATTCCTTTATAAGTCTCTCTCTCTCTCTCTCTCACTCTGTTATACATTCCTTTATAAGTCTCTCTCTCTCTCTCTCTCACTCTGTTATACATTCCTTTATAAGTCTCTCTCTCTCTCTCTCACTCTGTTATACATTCCTTTATAAGTCTCTCTCTCTCTCTCTCTCTCACTCTGTTATACATTCCTTTATAAGTCTCTCTCTCTCTCTCACTCTGTTATACATTCCTTTATAAGTCTCTCTCTCTCTCTCTCTCACTCTGTTATACATTCCTTTATAAGTCTCTCTCTCTCTCTCACTCTGTTATACATTCCTTTATAAGTCTCTCTCTCTCTCTCACTATGGTATACATTCCTTTATAAGTCTCTCTCTCTCTCACTCTGTTATACATTCCTTTATAAGTCTCTCTCTCTCTCTCTCTCTCACTCTGTTATACATTCCTTTATAAGTCTCTCTCTCTCTCTCTCTCTCACTCTGTTATACATTCCTTTATAAGTCTCTCTCTCTCTCTCTCTCTCACTCTGTTATACATTCCTTTATAAGTCTCTCTCTCTCTCTCTCTCTCACTCTGTTATACATTCCTTTATAAGTCTCTCTCTCTCTCTCTCTCTCACTCTGTTATACATTCCTTTATAAGTCTCTCTCTCTCTCTCTCTCTCACTCTGTTATACATTCCTTTATAAGTCTCTCTCTCTCTCTCTCTCTCACTCTGTTATACATTCCTTTATAAGTCTCTCTCTCTCTCTCTCTCTCACTCTGTTATACATTCCTTTATAAGTCTCTCTCTCTCTCTCTCTCTCACTCTGTTATACATTCCTTTATAAGTCTCTCTCTCTCTCTCTCTCTCACTCTGTTATACATTCCTTTATAAGTCTCTCTCTCTCTCTCTCTCTCACTCTGTTATACATTCCTTTATAAGTCTCTCTCTCTCTCTCTCTCTCACTCTGTTATACATTCCTTTATAAGTCTCTCTCTCTCTCTCTCTCTCACTCTGTTATACATTCCTTTATAAGTCTCTCTCTCTCTCTCTCACTCTGGTATACATTCCTTTATATGTCTCTCTCTCTCTCTCTCACTATGGTATACATTCCTTTATAAGTCTCTCTCTCTCTCACTCTGTTATACATTCCTTTATAAGTCTCTCTCTCTCTCTCTCTCTCACTCTGTTATACATTCCTTTATAAGTCTCTCTCTCTCTCTCTCACTCTGTTATACATTCCTTTATAAGTCTCTCTCTCTCTCTCTCACTATGGTATACATTCCTTTATAAGTCTCTCTCTCTCTCTCTCTCACTCTGTTATACATTCCTTTATAAGTATCTCTCTCTCTCTCTCTCTCTGGTATACATTCCTTTATATGTCTCTCTCTCTCTCTCTCTCTCTCTTATACATTCCTTTATAACTCTCTCTCTCTCTCTCTCACTATGCTATACATTCCTTTATATGTCTCTCTCTCTCTCTCTCTCACTCTGTTATACATTCCTTTATAAGTATCTCTCTCTCTCTCTCACTATGGTATACATTCCTTTATAAGTCTCTCTCTCTCTCTCTCACTTTGTTATACATTCCTTTATAAGTATCTCTCTCTCTCTCACTCTGTTATACATTCCTTTATAAGTCTCTCTCTCTCTCTCTCACTCTGTTATACATTCCTTTATAAGTCTCTCTCTCTCTCTCTCTCACTCTGTTATACATTCCTTTATAATTCTCTCTCTCTCTCTCACTCTGTTATACATTCCTTTATATGTCTCTCTCTCTCTCTCTCTCTCTCTTATACATTCCTTTATAAGTCTCTCTCTCTCTCTCTCTCTCTGTTATACATTCCTTTATAAGTCTCTCTCTCTCTCTCTCTCACTCTGTTATACATTCCTTTATAAGTCTCTCTCTCTCTCTCACTCTGTTATACATTCCTTTATAAGTCTCTCTCTCTCTCTCTCTCTCACTCTGTTATACATTCCTTTATAAGTCTCTCTCTCTCTCTCTCACTATGGTATACATTCCTTTATAAGTCTCTCTCTCTCTCTCTCACTATGGTATACATTCCTTTATAAGTCTCTCTCTCTCTCTCTCACTCTGTTATACATTCCTTTATAAGTCTCTCTCTCTCTCTCTCTCACTCTGTTATACATTCCTTTATAAGTCTCTCTCTCTCTCTCTCACTCTGTTATACATTCCTTTATAAGTCTCTCTCTCTCTCTCTCTCTCACTCTGTTATACATTCCTTTATAAGTCTCTCTCTCTCTCTCTCTCTCACTCTGTTATACATTCCTTTATAAGTCTCTCTCTCTCTCTCTCTCTCACTCTGTTATACATTCCTTTATAAGTCTCTCTCTCTCTCTCTCTCTCACTCTGTTATACATTCCTTTATAAGTCTCTCTCTCTCTCTCTCTCTCACTCTGTTATACATTCCTTTATAAGTCTCTCTCTCTCTCTCTCTCTCACTCTGTTATACATTCCTTTATAAGTCTCTCTCTCTCTCTCTCTCTCACTCTGTTATACATTCCTTTATAAGTCTCTCTCTCTCTCTCTCTCTCACTCTGTTATACATTCCTTTATAAGTCTCTCTCTCTCTCTCTCTCTCACTCTGTTATACATTCCTTTATAAGTCTCTCTCTCTCTCTCTCTCTCACTCTGTTATACATTCCTTTATAAGTCTCTCTCTCTCTCTCTCTCTCACTCTGTTATACATTCCTTTATAAGTCTCTCTCTCTCTCTCTCTCTCACTCTGTTATACATTCCTTTATAAGTCTCTCTCTCTCTCTCTCTCTCACTCTGTTATACATTCCTTTATAAGTCTCTCTCTCTCTCTCTCTCTCACTCTGTTATACATTCCTTTATAAGTCTCTCTCTCTCTCTCTCACTATGGTATACATTCCTTTATATGTCTCTCTCTCTCTCTCACTCTGTTATACATTCCTTTATATGTCTCTCTCTCTCTCTCACTCTGTTATACCTTCCTTTATATGTCTCTCTCCCTCTCTCTCTCTCTCTTATATATTCATTTATGTGTCTCTCTCTCTCTCTCTCTCTCTCTCTCTGTTATACATTCCTTTATATGTCTCTCTCTCTCTCTCTCTCTGTTATACATTCCTTTATATGTCTCTCTCTCTCTCTCTCTCTCACTCTGTTATACATTCCTTTATAAGTCTCTCTCTCTCTCTCTCACTATGGTATACATTCCTTTATAAGTCTCTCTCTCTCTCTCACTCTGTTATACATTCCTTTATAAGTCTCTCTCTCTCTCTCACTCTGTTATACATTCCTTTATAAGTCTCTCTCTCTCTCTCTCACTATGGTATACATTCCTTTATAAGTCTCTCTCTCTCTCTCACTATGGTATACATTCCTTTATAAGTCTCTCTCTCTCTCTCTCACTCTGTTATACATTCCTTTATAAGTCTCTCTCTCTCTCTCACTCTGTTATACATTCCTTTATAAGTCTCTCATCCCAATCTTTAAAAACCATTTACAATGAATGAGTAAATGTGCTGTCAGATGGCCAGCCGGCTAACAGAGCAGGTTTGTCAGATGGCCAGCCGGCTAACAGAGCAGGTTTGTCAGATGGCCAGCCGGCTAACAGAGCAGGTTTGTCAGATGGCCAGCCGGCTAACAGAGCAGGTTTGTCAGATGGCCAGCAGGCTAACAGAGCAGGTTTGTCAGATGGCCAGCAGGCTAACAGAGCAGGTTTGTCAGATGGCCAGCAGGCTAACAGAGCAGGTTTGTCAGATGGACAGCAGGCTAACAGAGCAGGTTTGTCAGATGGCCAGCAGGCTAACAGAGCAGGTTTGTCAGATGGCCAGCAGGCTAACAGAGCAGGTTTGTCAGATGGCCAGCAGGCTAACAGAGCAGGTTTGTCAGATGGCCAGCAGGCTAACAGAGCAGGTTTGTCAGATGGCCAGCAGGCTAACAGAGCAGGTTTGTCAGATGGCCAGCAGGCTAACAGAGCAGGTTTGTCAGATGGCCAGCAGGCTAACAGAGCAGGTTTGTCAGATGGCCAGCAGGCTAACAGAGCAGGTTTGTCAGATGGCCAGCAGGCTAACAGAGCAGGTTTGTCAGATGGCCAGCAGGCTAACAGAGCAGGTTTGTCAGATGGCCAGCAGGCTAACAGAGCAGGTTTGTCAGATGGCCAGCAGGCTAACAGAGCAGGTTTGTCAGATGGCCAGCAGGCTAACAGAGCAGGTTTGTCAGATGGCCAGCAGGCTAACAGAGCAGGTTTGTCAGATGGCCAGCAGGCTAACAGAGCAGGTTTGTCAGATGGCCAGCAGGCTAACAGAGCAGGTTTGTCAGATGGCCAGCAGGCTAACAGAGCAGGTTTGTCAGATGGCCAGCAGGCTAACAGAGCAGGTTTGTCAGATGGCCAGCAGGCTAACAGAGCAGGTTTGTCAGATGGCCAGCAGGCTAACAGAGCAGGTTTGTCAGATGGCCAGCAGGCTAACAGAGCAGGTTTGTCAGATGGCCAGCAGGCTAACAGAGCAGGTTTGTCAGATGGCCAGCAGGCTAACAGAGCAGGTTTGTCAGATGGCCAGCNATAGATAGATAGATAGATAGATAGATAGATAGATAGATAGATAGATAGATAGATAGATAGATAGATAGATAGATAGATAGATAGATAGATAGATAGATAGATAGATAGATAGATAGATAGATGGGTTTGTGGTTGGGTGGATGTACATATTGATAGATACAAATGCACTAGAACCATTGGGTTGCCCCCCATCTAATTCATTTTCTTATTCCATTGCGACTTACTTCCCTTTTCAGGCCACCATTTTCGTTGCTATTTTTTTATCTTCCTGTCAGGCTGCGAACTCATTGCAGCTTTCCGGATATTAGCTCACAAAAAATGTGATCACCCCTTAAGAAATACATGGTTTTATTAGCATTTTTTACCCTGGCTTTTTTTTTTTCAATTCTGAAGCCAAGGAATTAGATAAATGAGAGTTGAGCTGGAGTCGACCAAAATATACGTCATACAATTTTTGTGCAAATGTTATTTCAATTTAAAATTTTAAAAACAAAAGAACTTCTTGTTGTGACATCTGATTGTGCAACAGCATGAAGTTGCGTTTCTGTGTTGTGACATCTGATTGTGTAACAGCATGAAGTGGATTGTCTATGTTATGACGTCTAATTTTGTAACAGCATAAAGTTGATTTTCTATGTTGTGACATCTGATTGTGTGACATAAGAAATTTCATTTTCTATGCTTTGGCATCTGATTGCGTTACAGCACTGACTTGAGTTCTTCTACGTATTAATGCATCATTCTTTAATAAAGTTCTTAACCATTGTAAGTGCTGTATGTTCATGAGTCTCACCATAAGATATGGTTTCCAATCGTATATTTGCATACGGAGTCTACTTCAAAATCGGTGTGTGAACCCCATGAGAAAGACGAACCTTAATCATTGCTTGCGTGTTCCTTTCTTAAAAAAATTCATTGCGATAACTTCCCAGATAGAAACCTTTTTTTTTGATTTAGGGGTTTGACCAGCGGTCAAGCTTTTAAGTAGTTAATTGAGATACAAACAATGTGGTTCAATAAAACAATATGAGTTCAGCATTTAACTATGATCAGACAAAAATGCAAATTTAAACGTTTCGGCCAATGCATAATTGCTCAATAAAATAAACAACATTCGACTAAATATGAATTAAAGTAAATACTTTATTTATAATCATAAATATTTGCCTATAGATCGTACCCATATCATTTTAAGAGCACCCTAGGATAGCCAGTTGGGATTTCAGGGGTGAAAGTTAGGATTTCAGTGCATGCTGGTAGGGTTTCAGGGCATGCTGGTAGGATTTCAGGGCATTCGAGTGAGAACTTCAAGGATGTGAGCTGGGATTTAGGTGTGTGAGTTGGGATTTCAGGGTGTGTGAGTTTGGATGACATGGTGTGTGAGGTAGAATTTCATTTATGTGTTGGAACGGATTTCTCGATGAAGTGACATTTAAAAATGCGAAGTAGATGTGACATTTAAAGAGTTTGAAGTAGAAGGGACATTTAAAGAGTTTGAAGTAGAAGGGACATTTAAAGAGTTTGAAGTAGAAGTGACATTTAAAGAGTTTGAAGTAGATGTGACATTTAAAGAGTTTGAAGTAGAAGGGACATTTAAAGAGTTCGAAGTAGATGTGACATTTAAAGAGTTTGAATTAGAAGTGACATTTAAAGAGTTTGAAGTAGAAGTGACATTTAAAGAGTTTGAAGTAGAAGTGACTTTTAAAGAGTTCGAAGTAGAGGTGAAATTTAAAGAGTTCGAAGTAGAAGTGACATTTTAAGAGTTTGAAGTAGAAGTGACATTTAAAGAGTTTGAAGTAGAAGTGACATTTAAAGAGTTTGAAGTAGAAGTGACATTTAAAGAGTTTGAAGTAGAAGTGACATTTAAAGAGTTTGAAGTAGAGGTGAAATTTAAAGAGTTCGTAGTAGAGTGACATTTAAAGAGTTCGAAGTAGACGTGACATTTAAAGAGTTTGAAGTAGAAGTGACATTTAAAGAGTTTGAAGTAGAAGTGACATTTAAAGAGTTTGAAGTAGAAGTGACATTTAAAGAGTTCGAAGTAGAAGTGACATTTAAAGAGTTCGAAGTAGATGTGACATTTAAAGAGTTCGAAGTAGGATTATAAAGGGTAATTCCAAATGTTTGAAAGAAACGGGATTTTAACAACAGAGACGTTAATGACGTGTTACGCATTGCCTTCTATTGTGAGAAATTAATCTCTTGGCTCGTTCCAGTAGTGCACACCAAAGGACGATACCATAGAGAAATACAATAGCAAAAATACGACACTCAAAGCAGTACTAATTACAATTAATAAGATTTATTTAAGTATTAATATGATTAAAAAACAAAAGAAATATAATTATTACAATCATCAACTTACAGAGTATGGGAATGTCTTGTGCCTGTACACAGTTAGTACAATGTGCCACAAAAATAAGGTACAATGATGAATGCGAATAAACAAACACATATGAGTACATAAAACGTTGAACTAACCTTGATGGTTGCCTCTGTTGTTTGATTATCTTCCTTGTGAAGTAGCTTAGCAACTTAATATTATCAACATATTGATGGTCAAGTCAGATGTCTAGGCCATACTGATGGTCAAGTCAGATGTCTAGGACATACTGATGGTCAAGTCAGATGTCTAGGCCCGTACTGATGGCCCAGTCAGATGTCTAGGCCCATACTGACGCCTTATGCACCCAGTAGAGAGCTCCGCTCATCCGATAGTGGCAAACTCTCGTCACCACGTGTTTGCCTTGAGACTTACGGAAAGCGCACTTTCGCATTTGCTGGTCCAACAATTTGGAACGCCCTTCCTGTCGATCTTAGAAGCAACCAGACACTGGAGTCCTTTAAAACCGATCTAAAGACATATCTATTTCGCAAATACCTTCTGGGATGATTGTCTACCTTCTTTTCCATGTGTTGCTGTGTTGCTCCGGGTTGAAATGGCTAGAAAGACTTTGATATTGTATGCTTGTAATTAGTTTTCGTAGTGTTGCGTTTGTTTTAAATGTGGTGAATTATAGATATTTTTTGTTGACTTTGTACCGCGCTTCGAGCCTTTGGGGATGAAGCGTGTTTTTGAAATGAACTTTATTATTATTATTATTTTATTACTGATGGCCAAGTCAGATGTCTAGGCCCGTACTGATACGCCAGTCAGATGTCTAGGCCCGTAGTTATGGTCCAGTCATACTGATGGCCATGTCAGATGTCGTGTCCGTACTGAGGATCCAGTTAGATAGCTAGACTACTAGTGGTTGTCAAGTCAGATATTGGACTTGTAAATGTTCGTCAGTATTTTAATGAGTTTCCATACAGTCCAGGAAAACTAAATACATCATCTGATAAAATTGATGGAATCCCGCATTTTTCATTGCTATATTACATTTTGTACAAGTCATGTTTTATATATACAGCTCATGTTCTCCATATACAGGTAATGTTCTATACATGCAGGTTAAGTTTGATATATACAGGTAATGTTCTATACATGCAGGTTAAGTTTGATATATACAGGTAATGTTCTATACATGCAGGTTAAGTTTGATATATACAGGTAATTTTCTATACATGCAGGTTAAGTTTGATATATACAGGTAATGTTCTATACATGCAGGTTAAGTTTGATATATACAGGTAATGTTCTATACATGCAGGTTAAGTTTGATATATACAGGTAATGTTCTATACATGCAGGTTAAGTTTGATATATACAGGTAATGTTCTATACATGCAGGTTAAGTTTGATATATACAGGTAATGTTCTATACATGCAGGTTAAGTTTGAAATATACAGGTAATGTTCTATATCAAAGACATTTTGTACAGCATATGTTTTTTAAAATTTAATTTGAATAAAAGAAAAATAAGTTTAGAGAGTATGCGTGTGATGCTATGACGTAGACATAAGTGATGTAAGAACTGCGTTAATATATGATGACAAGTGAGGACTGATTTTAGTCGACAACACCTCAAGTGCATATCACATATTTCCCATTATCACTACAAGTTACTTCAGAAAGTCATATTGCATAAAACACATATTTCCCATTCTCACTACAATTTAATTCACAAAGTCTCATTGCATAACACATATTTCCCATTCTCACTACAATTTAATTCACAAAGTCTCATTGCATAACACATACTTCCCATTCTCACTGCAACTTACTTCAGAAAGCCTCATTGCATAACACATATTTCCCATTCTCACTACAACTTACTTCAGAAAGCCTCATTGCATAACACATATTTCCCATTCTCACTACAACTTTCTTCAGAAAGCCTCCTTGCTGAACACATCTACCTACAGAACAATATTGAAACAATCATCAAATACTATCATACAACACCGACCTTTTTTTCTAATGCCAAAGTAACCAACCAATCAAAAGAAGAGCTCCTTATTAAACCAACCAATAGTTTCACTTCCTTCACCAAACGACGTCATATCAACAGTTTGGACATGAAAATGACCCAAAGGGATCTTGTTAATAAGCGCCTTAAACACGTTGAACGTCCACAAATTTGATTGCTTTCCCCTGACCCAAGTGTTGGCCCTACCCCCCTCCCCTGATCCCAGTGTCGGCGGCCACGTGAGTTGGGGGTCTGATGAAGGTGGGTGCCCAGCAAGCCATGAAATCCTGTCATTGGGATTGTTGAAACCACGACGACATTGTTATTAGCTTCTTCATTGCCAGGCGATAGGACAAGCCTCGCTGGGGGGACTGTTCACATGGAAGAACTCTTTTGGCGTGAAACAATAACTACCGGGGGCAGGAGGCAGGGGGTTTGGTGTTGTAAAGGGGAGAGAGAGAGGGGCTGATTGAATTCCAGAGAAAGAAATATTCAGATCGATATTTTAGAATTACAGCATTACAGCCCTTGTGTCTCTGTTTTTCTGTTCAGGTCAACCAGGACAAGGTTCAATTTTCATTACCTTTTTATTTTCAAACTATATGGACAAGTTTTTTCAAAACTATATGGAAGAGTTTTGTCAAACTATATGGAAGAGTTTTTTCAAACTGTATGGAAGAGTTTTGTCAAACTATATGGAAGAGTTTTTTTCAAACTATATGGAAGCGTTTTTTCAATCTATAAGGAAGAGGTATTCAAACTAAATGAAAGATTTTTTTTCAAACTACATGAAAGAGTTTTTTCAAGCTATTTGGAAGAGTTTTTTCAATCTTTATGGTAGATTTTTGTCAAACTATTTGAAAGAGTTTTGTCAAACTATATGGAAAAGTTTTTTAAAACTATATGGAATTGTTTTTTCAAAATTTATGGAAGAGTTTTTCAAATTATATGGAAGTGTTTTGTCAAACTATATGGAAGATTTTTTTCAAACTGTATGAAAATGTTTTTTCAAACTATATGAACGAGTTTTTTCAACCTATATGGAAGAGTTTTCAAATTATATTGAAGATTTTTTTCAATCTATATGGAAGATTTTTTTCAAACTATATAGAAGATGTTTTTTCAAACTATATGGAAGAGTTTTTCAAACTACATGGAATAGCTTTTTCAAACTATATGAAAGATTTTTTTCAAACTATATGGCAGAGCTTTTTTCAAATTGTATGGAATTTTTCAAACTATATGGAAGAGGTATTCAAACTATATGATATATTTTTTTCAAACTACATGGAAGAGTTTTCAAATTATATTGAAGATTTTTTTCAATCTATATGGAAGATTTTTTTCAAACTATATGGAAGAGTTTTTTCAAACTATATGGAATTGTTTTTTCAAATTGTATGTAATTTTTCAAATTATATGGAAGTATTTTTTTCAAACTATATGGACATTTTTTTCAATCTATATGGAAGATTTTTTTCAAACTATATGGAAGAGTTTTTTTTTGAAACTATATGGAATTGTTTTTTAGAACTTAAATGGAAGAGTTTTTTTTCAAATTATATGGAAGGGTTTTTCAAACTATATGGAAGATTTGTTTCAAACTATATGGAATAGTTTTTTCAATCTATATGGAAGAGGTTTTCAAACTATATTGAAGATTTTTTTTAAAACTATATGGAAGATTTTTTCAAACTATATGGAATTGTTTTTTTCAAACTTTATGGAAGAGTTTTTTCAAATTAAGTGGAAGATTTTTGTCAAACTATAAGGAAGATTTTTTTCAATCTATATGGAATTTGTTTTTCAAACTTTATGGAAGAGTTTTTTTCAAATTATATTGAAGATTTTTTTCAAACTATATGGAAGAGTTTTTTCAAAGTATATGCAAGAGATTTTTTAAAATTATATGGAGTTTTTCAAACTATATGCAATATTTTTTTTCAAATTGTATGGAATTTTTTTTTCAATCTATTTGGAAGAGGTTTTCAAATTGTATTGAAGATTTTTTTCAAACTATATGGAAGATTTTTTCAAACTATATGGAAGATTTTTTTCAAACTAAATGGAAGAGTTTTTCAAACTATATGGAAAAGCTTTTTCGAACCAAATGGAAGATTTTTTCCAGCTATATGGAAGAGTTTTTTTTCAAATTGTATGGAATTTTTCAAACTATATGGAAGAGTTTTTCAAACTATATGGAAGAGTTTTTTTTAAAACTATATGCAAGAGTTTTTTCAAATTATGAGGAAGAGTTTTTTAGAAATATTTGCAAACGTTTTTTCTTCGTATCTTGGGAGGCAAAGAAACTGCAGCAGGTATAAAGGCTTGCATGCAACACACATTCCATTGAGTTGGCCCCTCAAAATTAAATTGCTTGAAGTATTGCTTTCAAAATCTGGCTTGGAGCCCCGTCCTAAGCCAATAAGGCACAGCCAAAAGGCAGGTCTGTCAGAGGTTCCCTAACTCTCAATGTAATTACTGTTGCCGTTTTTTTAATAGCCTCCCCTTTTGTCGCGAATCTAGATGGACATGAGGGAAAAATTTTCCATTTTTCTAACCTGATTGCAGTCTCTCCCTCTTATTACCAGTGAATCTAGAGCATGGTTGAATTTTATCAAGACAACGTTTCCCAAATTGTGGTCCATTGACCGGTCCGCTAGCTTCACGTTGCGTAACCGCACAACCTTAGTCAAGACACTGAAGTGAAAGTCAAATGTCTGAGTCTCACTTTAAACAACTATAAATTATCAACTATAAAAGTATCCGCATTGTAGGCATCAAGAGAAGACTTGGAAGTTAACACAATGTGCCAAAAGAATTACAATTTCAAGAATTATGAAACCTTTCAATTAAATTACTACGCACAGCAAGACCCAACCGATCCAATAATTACTTGATGGCCACGTATAAACTGGCCACTCCAAGTAATGCTTCTATGGGAGCAAATGGTGTTGCCAGATCACAAGAACGCCAGCTGGGTTGTTATTGAATCAGCATGAAAGAAGAGGAAAGCACTAGTGTACCACGCCAGGCGTGCAAGTTTATAGACTGTGAAAATCACCGTGACAGTCATGAGACAGTCTTGTGACAGACTTGTGACAGTTTGTGACAGTTTGTGACATCCTTGTGAAATTCTTGTGGCAGTCTTGAGACAGTCTTGTGACAGTCGTGTGACAGTCTTGTGACAGTCGTGTGACAGTCTTGTGGCACTCTTGTTGCAGTCTTGTGTCAGTCTTGTGACAGATTTCCGACCTACTTGTGACATTCTTATGACAGACTTGTAACAGTCTTGTGATAGAAATGTGACATTCTTGTGGCACTCTTGTGATAGTCTTGTGACAGACTTATGACAGTCTTTGACAGACTTGTGTCAGTCTCTGAAAGTCTTGTGGCACTCTTGTGGCACTCTTACGTCACTCTTGTGACAGATTTGGGAAAGTCTTGCGACAGATTTCCGACATACTTGTGACAGTCTTGTGACAGTCTTGCCACCAAAGAATATATACTTAACTGAACAATGTGCTGAGCGAAGTTGTTAAAACTGTTGACAATTTGAGGGCAAGCGCTTACAATTCAAAATCACATCCTGCATTATGTGTCGACATGGATAATGAACACAAACAACGTCTGTTGCATGTGGCTGTACGTTGGTTGACATGGTGACAGATAACACACTGGATAGCCAAGTTGGCTTACTTGGCAGATATCTTTGCCAGCTTCAATTTGGTCAATACATCCATGCAAGGAAAGATGGCTTCGTGCTTCAAAAAGGCCGACACGATCTGTGGTCATAAACGGAAGCTAGAAGCGTGGGAGAGTCGTGTGACCTAGTAGATCTTGTCGACCTAGTAGACCTTGTCGACCTAGTAGACCTTGTCGACCTAGTAGACCTTGTCGATCTAGTAGACCTTGTCGACCTAGTAGACCTTGTCGACCTAGTAGACCTTGTCGACCTAGTAGACCTAGTAGACCTTGTCGACCTAGTAGACCTAGTAGACCTTGTCGACCTAGTAGACCTTGTCGACCTAGTACACCTTGTCGATGTGGAAGTTATTTTCCATGTGAATAACATATGACAACCTGAATTCGCTGAAATTGCCTTTAAAGTTCTGCTTCCAGTCCCCTTCAATTCACGTCTGTAAAACGTGCTTTTTCACCAAGAGTTTTATAAATATAAAGGGCATGAACAGAATGATACCCACTTATTTTACGGCTTGCATTGTCAATGGTAGCCCTGATATGTGTAGCAGTATCACATGTAGCAGTTTCACGTTTAGCACCTCCCCAGTTAGCTTTTCAAGGTGTAGCACTGTCACGTGTAGCAGTGTTACGTGCAGCACTTTCTCGTGTAGCACTTTCACATTTAGCATTGTAAGGTGTAGCACTGTCACGTTTAGCACTTTCACACATTCACGTGTACCATTCTCACGGCAACACTTTCACGGGTAGCACTGTCATGTGTAGCAAAGTTTTAAAATTATTGTCCTACTTTCCTTTCTCATCTTAATTTGCGAACGAGAGATATTCAAATCTCCACCCAGGGTTGAAGTGGTATATTTTATCTCCCCCCCCCCCCCCTCCCAAAAAAAACTTGGTAGAAACCTAGCTCAGATTGAAAGGGAGTCCCTCTCCCCTTATATAGATGCCTCCTTCCACCCTCACCCTTTCTACAAGTGACCGACATGATTCTATCTCGGATGATTGGACTATTGTATGTAGCGACCCCACATCATTGTTGTACAAAATCCAATATGTTGTCATCCAGGGTTGTCAATGGCTCTGACATCGCTATGATACTTGTGTCGAACGTTTCTATGGAGGAGCTTTTCTTGTGCCAATCATTTGTCCGGCAACGTACACCATCTGTGCGTACGCACCTCGCCCTGCCGCTCATGTTAAACACTTAAGCTGGTGCGAATCAAATCAATGTCTTCACTAAAAGGGGTGTCATGTAAACTCAAGCTTGTTCAGATAGATACCGCAGATAAAACCTTTTTTTTGGAATAAATGAGAAGTGTATAGTCGAGATTGTTGCTATTCTGAGACGCAGAAAGTTTGTGCTGTAAATATTAGACCAGTAGACCAAAAGTTAGAATAACAGTTAGTTTCAGCTTAGATACGTAAAAAGAATCAGTATTTAAAAAAAAAAAAAAAAACAATTTTGGAAAGTATCTATGTAGCAGTGAGTGCTATGAAAGCCAGTTTCTTATTTGGAAAATAAGACGGTAGATGGAGTATTTTGAGTTCAAGGTCACCATATAATGAGTATTGGTGAGCGAAACCGTGCTACTTAAGGTCGTTAAAATACTGGAGCACGAGGCTGCAGGCTATGGCTATTTTAGGAAATTTTAAAAATAATTCACGGGCCAGTCACTCTTACTGCTTTAAGAATAGTTCTATTTATGGAGAAGTCATCTTTTATCACCAAGTTTATCAAGGATTGAAGCATTTGTAACAAAGAAAACATAAACAAAAATGAAACAATTTTTTAAATTTAAAAAACGTATTTGATATTGGTGGTCTAGGTTTTTATTCTTTAGATTCCTTGATTTAAAATAGCGTACATTCCTAGACCTGTGCAAAATAAGTAGAATTAGATCGCCATGGGCAGAACTTCATGGGGGCCTTTTGCGCTGTTAGCTTAGTTTACGACATAATTGTAAGGCTATTCATATCCATAAGGGTGATAATTATTTCATAGCTATATGGGTAACAATTCTCTCCACTTCAAGGGCAATAAGTCTCTCAACTTCAAGGGTCCTAAGTCAACAACAAGGACAATAATTCTCTCAACTTCAAGGGTAATAAGTCTCTCAACTTCAAGGGCAATAAGTCTCTCATCAATCCACACAACAGGGAGTCAACAATTATACCAAGTACAATCTATACTTATTTATAGTGTTTCAAGACCTCATCATCCCCAACATATCTCACCATATCTCACCATACCTCACCATACCTCACCATACCTCACCATATATCACCATATCTCATCGTATGTCAATAAATCTTACAATATCTCACCATATCTCATCGTATGTCAATAAACCTTACAATATCTCACCATATCTCATCGTATGTCAATAAATCTTACAATATCTCACCATATCTCACCGTGTCTCAATAAATCTTAAAATATCTCATCATATCTCACCGTATGTCAATAAATCTTACAATATCTCACCATATCTCATCGTATGTCAATAAATCTTACAATATCTCACCATTTCTCATCGTATGTCAATAAATCTTACACTATCTCAACACATCTCATCGTATGTCAATAAATCTTACAATATCTCAACACATCTCATCGTATGTCAATAAATCTTACAATATCTCACCATTTCTCACCGTATGTCAATAAATCTTACAATATCTCACCTTATCTCACCGTATGTCAATAAATCTTACAATATCTCACCTTATCTCACCGAATGTCAATAAATCTTACAATATCTCACCTTATCTCACCGTATGTCAATAAATCTTACAATATCTCAGCTTATCTCACCGTATGTCAATAAATCTTACAATATCTCACCTTATCTCACCGTATGTCAATAAATCTTACAATATCTCACCTTATCTCACCTTATCTCACCGTATTGCACCTCATAAAGCTAGTGACACAAACTAAACATCCTTCATTTGAAGGACTATGTCAGTTGTCAAACTTTTAACAAAAATTGGATGATGCATCCCACCCACTTCATCACAGATCCCTAAGATCATATTGCACCCACTCCATCACAAAGCCTTAAGATCACATCCCACCCACTTCATCACAGATCCCTAAGATCATATTGCACCCACTCCATCACAAAGCCTTAAGATCACATCCCACCCACTTCATCACAGATCCCTAAGATCATATTGCACCCACTCCATCACAAAGCCTTAAGATCACATCCCACCCACTTCATCACAGATCCCTAAGATCATATTGCACCCACTCCATCACAAAGCCTTAAGATCACATCCCACCCACTTCATCACAGATCCCTAAGATCATATTGCACCCACTCCATCACAAAGCCTTAAGATCACATCCCACCCACTTCATCACAGATCCCTAAGATCATATTGCACCCACTCCATCACAAAGCCTTAAGATCACATCCCACCCACTTCATCACAGATCCCTAAGATCATATTGCACCCACTCCATCACAAAGCCTTAAGATCACATCCCACCCACTTCATCACAGATCCCTAAGATCATATTGCACCCACTCCATCACAAAGCCTTAAGATCACATCCCACCCACTTCATCACAGATCCCTAAGATCATATTGCACCCACTCCATCACAAAGCCTTAAGATCACATCCCACCCACTTCATCACAGATCCCTAAGATCATATTGCACCCACTCCATCACAAAGCCTTAAGATCACATCCCACCCACTTCATCACAGATCCCTAAGATCATATTGCACCCACTCCATCACAAAGCCTTAAGATCACATCCCACCCACTTCATCACAGATCCCTAAGATCATATTGCACCCACTCCATCACAAAGCCTTAAGATCACATCCCACCCACTTCATCACAGATCCCTAAGATCATATTGCACCCACTCCATCACAAAGCCTTAAGATCACATCCCACCCACTTCATCACAGATCCCTAAGATCATATTGCACCCACTCCATCACAAAGCCTTAAGATCACATCCCACCCACTTCATCACAGATCCCTAAGATCATATTGCACCCACTCCATCACAAAGCCTTAAGATCACATCCCACCCACTTCATCACAGATCCCTAAGATCATATTGCACCCACTCCATCACAAAGCCTTAAGATCACATCCCACCCACTTCATCACAGATCCCTAAGATCATATTGCACCCACTCCATCACAAAGCCTTAAGATCACATCCCACCCACTTCATCACAGATCCCTAAGATCATATTGCACCCACTCCATCACAAAGCCTTAAGATCACATCCCACCCACTTCATCACAGATCCCTAAGATCATATTGCACCCACTCCATCACAAAGCCTTAAGATCACATCCCACCCACTTCATCACAGATCCCTAAGATCATATTGCACCCACTCCATCACAAAGCCTTAAGATCACATCCCACCCACTTCATCACAGATCCCTAAGATCATATTGCACCCACTCCATCACAAAGCCTTAAGATCACATCCCACCCACTTCATCACAGATCCCTAAGANAGATCACACCCCACGCACTCCATCGCAGATACCTAAGATCACATCCCACGCACTCCATCGCAGATACCTAAGATCACACCCCACGCACTCCATCGCAGATACCTAAGATCACACCCCACGCACTCCATTGCAGATACCTAAGATCAAACCCCTACCACTTTATCACAGATCCCTTAGATCAGCTCGAACAGGGCGAATTCTTTCTCTTAAAGTTAAGACAGAAAAATATACAAATTATTTTAACTAGTCCGTACGAATTGACAGCATGCTCTCCCAGAGGTTACTAAATCTAAGTGATCACTGTTTAAGTCATTTTGTCACTAAAGGAGTTCATTGATGGCTGATGTCTACGCTAGAGAAATACTTGAGATATCTTGTATTAAAAGTGCTATCATTGTAAAATGTTGTTTTGGTTAAATAAAAAAAAATATGTTTATATTTATTTATTTATGTATGTGCTGAAAATGAATATGTACAAGGTAATTAACAAAAAAAAAATCATTTATTTGGATCAATACAGAATTTTATGACATCGTATGTCATTTTATCTCAACTTATCTCTTCTCATGACGCATATCATTAAATTTGAGCTCATTTAACATTTTCTCATCGAATCTCACAATATGTCACCATATCTCATCATAAGACACAATGATGTGCGCTGTCGTATGCATTAGAAAGAGAAGAAAGACATATGTCCAGTCTGGTCATTGCATTGATAAAATAGTCGTTAAAATCACCGCTGACAGGTAAGGATTCGTACCAGCACCTGGACAGAAGTCTGGCCAGTAAGTTATTAGTGAGTGCTACTAGGATAGCCTGTGTAATTACAATAGCAAATGTAATACAATAGCCAATTTAATTACAATAGATGGTCTCATAACTTAAAATGACGGTGATCTTATATCTGAAGTAACTGGGTTCAATATATGAAGTTCTACAGAACACTTCAGACAGATACGGTACGATACAAGTACGGTGTGAATCATAACTCACAAGTACGGTATAACATCACAACACACAAGTACAGTGTGACTGCACAACATACAAGTACGCTATGATTGCTTTACTGTTTTGATGAACTTCGATTAAACTATTAATTATTCAAACATGTCATCCAGTGCATTACAGACATAGCAAACATTTCTCATGGAAGGCCAAACAAAGAAGACATTGTATTAAATATCATGTTAAAAAATATTTTATGAATGAAAAAGGATCCACTAAATACATTTTAAAAAGCTAACAAGTGTTTGATACCAGTCGTAACCAAAAGTCTTTAACAAATAAACAGTCTCAACAAACTGTATTAACAGCAATAACAAACAGTCTCAACAAACAACCTTAACAAGAAGTCTATACAAACAGTCTTAGCGAAACATCTTCAACAGAGGTTCGATGCACGACCAGAAAATGCCTCTTGACATGTGTAATGCCTAGCACCAACATTGGACACTGCTAATATCTCAGTCATGACATGCAGGGCTTCAAGTTTGAGATCCACTCATTCGTTTCATCTCAGATCGGTCACACCTCACCAAAGAAACAACCTTGAACTTGACTTACCTTAAAGAGTCTGAGTATGTTGGCCACCATGATGGACACGGGACTCGACGCCGCCCCAATGACTCCGGCCACCGGTTGGGGCGGGTGCCGCGAGGGTGACAAGCCGTCGGAACACCTGTAGTCATCCACGTCGATGCTGGACATCTGAGCCTTGATGAAGTCCATGCACTGCTCCAGAGCAAACGTGTCGTCGCTGCACGTGTCCAGCACGTGCAGGCCGATTTTGAGGCCAGGCAGGAGGTTCGGATCGGCGTTGATCAGGTCTACGGCGTAGAGCATGGCCTCCAACCGCTGGATGCCCTTCTCCCGCTTGATGCGTCCACAGGTCGCTCCGCCCTGGATGCCCTGCTCGTGCATTGGAAACAGACCCCCGAATACGACGTCGCCGCCGGTGACTATTTTTAGTAAAGGGGAGGAGCTGGCGTTGTTGACTCCGCCCCCTCCTCCGTGATCGACACTGGCTGTGAATGAGGAAGAAAAGACGTTGTGGGGGTGGATCTGGCCGGAGGTGAGTATCAGACAGGTGAGCAAGACCTGGGTGAGGTAAGTCACGTAATACCTGGGAATACGGCAGGTAGCAGGTGTTCTGGACATCCAACGGCAACACGATGTGATCATCGTGGACCTGGAAATATAAGAGCACAATTTTAAAATCTGAACTTTTGTTAACTATCCATAGCAATGAAGGCCCCATTAATTGTTACACACTCAAACCAACAGTCTTGAAAGTCAGTACCGGCAGCCATGCCGCCGTCGTCACTTCATAGACTAATTCACAAACACATGCAGGTCAGTGGAATCCTAAACACTAAATTATCCCCAATTGTCAAATCTTGTCAAACAATTAGAAGTTCATAAAACTTTTAGAAGTTCATCAAAGAATTAGAAGTTCATCGAACAATTAGAAGTTATCAAACAATTAGAAGTTCATCAAACAATTAGAAGTTCATCAAACAATTAGAAGTTCATCGAACAATTAGAAGTTATCAAAGAATTAGAAGTTTATCAAACAATTAGAATTTAATCGAACAATTAGAAGTTCATCAAACATCAGCCCACTTGCTCAGATAACACATTTATTATTATTAGATTTTTAATTGTTCAATAAACGGTTTGTCATAGTGGTGACTGGTTTCAGATTTGTCAATAGATTGTTAGTCAAAGATGAATATATTATTGATTAATTTTGTTCACGACGCCCCAATTTGTTAGCAGAAATTAAGAAATGACGAAGAATAAAAACAGAAACTGGAATAGGATATTCTAGGCCCAATAGAGGTAACATGTTAACTCAACACAATTGTACTTGTCGACCTTAGAATATCTCAATTTTAAATAACAATCATCTTCAGAATTGAACTAAAGCATTTAAAATAACCAAAATATCTTTAGAATTAAACTTTGACACATAAAGAACCAAAATTTGAAATTGATAAAAACACCTCAATTTTGAGACTTGGCATTCATGACAAGGCCAAACAACTTTGAGCTGGATCTGTACAGGTTTTAGGAGCGTGTTTAATCCGTTAAGTAAAAGGGGGGCTGGTGATCCATCCAGCTTAACCCACTACCGTCTTTTGGTAATAAGGGGAGCGACTGCAATCAGGTTAGCAAAAAAGGAAATGAAAAAAAACAAAGTATGGTCAAAGCTGAAAAAAAGAACGAAAAAAAAAATAAATAAAAAAAAAATTACTATTGTGTTAGCAGGAAGCCTTAGTCAGGAAACAAACAACATAAACTAAATTAAATTTTAAAAATAACACTTAGCTGAGAAGTAGTTTACGAGAGGGCAAGCAAGAATTGTGACAGAAAATAAGTAGGTGAACGATTAAATACAAGAAAAAAGGGAGAGAAAAGAGGAGAAGTCACTCCACTGTCATCAGCCGTGATGTGGATGGGAGGGGTAAAAGCTCAATCTATGAATAAAGACATGACGTTCATTTCCGTAGTGGGTTAACCCTGTCACTAGATACATCGGCATGAAGGGTTACCTCCAATGTTACCTTTAAGCTGCGCGGCTGCGCAGCTATCCCACAGACGCCGCTCAGAAATTTTGAGTATCCGTGCAGCGAATTTCCACGGAATTTGTGTGTGTTTGTGTTTGTGTTTGTGGGCTGTACAATTTTGCACCCAAAATATTGATGCAGTAAAACTTTGCACACAAACCAACACACCTTAGAGGGAACATTGGTTACCACTGTCATTAGACACATCGACATGAAGGGTTACCACTGTCACTAGATACATCAGCATGAGGGGCTACCACTGTCACTAGATACATCAGCATGAGGGGCTACCACTGTCACTAGATACATCGGCGTGAGGGGCTACCACTGTCACTAGATACATCAGCATGAAGGGTTAACAGTGTCACTAGATACATCAGCATGAGGGGCTACCACTGTCACTAGATACATCAGCATGAAGGGTTACCACTGTCACTAGATACATCAGCATGAGGGGCTACCACTGTCACTAGATACATCGGCGTGAGGGACTACCAATGTCACTAGATACATCGGCGTGAGGGGCTACCACTGTCACTAGATACATCAGCATGAGGGGCTACCACTGTCACTAGATACATCAGCATGAGGGGCTACCACTGTCACTAGATACATCGGCATGAAGGGTTACCACTGTCACTAGATACATCGGCATGAGGGGCTACCACTGTCACTAGATACATCAGCATGAGGGGCTACCACTGTCACTAGATGCATCGGCGGGAGGGGCTACCACTGTCACTAGATACATCGGCATGAGGGGCTACCACTGTCACTAGATACATCGGCGTGAGGGGCTACCACTGTCACTAGATACATCAGCATGAGGGGTTACCACTGTCACTAGATACATCAGCATGAAGGGTTACCACTGTCACTAGATACATCAGCATGAGGGGCTACCACTGTCACTAGATACATCAGTATGAGGGGCTACCACTGTCACTAGACACATCGACATGAAGGGTTACCACTGTAACTAGATACATCAGCATGAAGGGTTACCACTGTCACTAGATACATCTGCATGAAGGGTTACCACTGTCACTAGACACATCGACATGAAGGGTTACCACTGTCACTAGATACATCAGCATGAAGGGTTACCACTGTCACTAGATACATCAGCATGAGAGGCTACCACTGTCACTAGATACATCGGCGTGAGGGGCTACCACTGTCACTAGATACATCGGCATGAAGGGCTACCACTGTCACTAGATACATCGGCATGAGGGGCTACCACTGTCACTAGATACATCAGCATGAGGGGCTACCACTGTCACTAGATACATCAGCATGAGGGGCTACCACTGTCACTAGATACATCGGCGTGAGGGGCTACAACTGTCACTAGATACATCGGCATGAAGGGTTACCACTGTCACTTGATACATCGGCATGAAGGGTTACCACGGT
>CAXITT010000095.1:713881-786460 GCA_964033795.1 Lymnaea stagnalis | reverse complement strand
GGGTTACCACTGTCACTAGATACATCAGCATGAAGGGTTACCACTGTCACTAGATACATCAGCATGAGGGGCTACCACTGTCACTAGATACATCAGCATGAGGGGCTACCACTGTCACTAGATACATCAGTATGAGGGGCTACCACTGTCACTAGACACATCGACATGAAGGGTTACCACTGTAACTAGATACATCAACATGAAGGGTTACCACTGTCACTAGATACATAAGCATGAAGGGTTACCACTGTCACTAGACACATCGACATGAAGGGTTACCACTGTCACTAGATACATCAGCATGAAGGGTTACAACTGTCACTAGATACATCAGCATGAGGGGCTACAACTGTAACTAGATACATCGGCGTGAGGGGCTACCACTGTCACTAGATACATCGGCATGAGGGGCTACCACTGTCACTAGATACATCGGCATGAGGGGCTACCACTGTCACTAGATACATCAGCATGAGGGGCTACCACTGTCACTAGATACATCGGCGTGAGGGGCTACAACTGTCACTAGAAACATCGGCATGAAGGGTTACCACTGTCACTTGATACATCGGCATGAAGGGTTACCACGGTCACTAGATACTTCGGCATGAAGGGCTACCACGGTCACTAGATACATCGGCATGAAGGGTTACCACTGTCACTAGATACATCGGCATGAGGGGCTACCACTGTCACTAGATACATCAGCATGAGGGGCTACCACTGTCACTAGATACATCGGCGTGAGGGGCTACAACTGTCACTAGATACATCGGCATGAAGGGTTACCACTGTCACTTGATACATCGGCATGAAGGGTTACCACGGTTACTAGATATTTCGGCATGAAGGGCTACCACGGTCACTAGATACATCGGCATAAAGGGTTACCACTGTCACTAGATACATCGGCATGAGGGACTACCACTGTCACTAGATACATCGGCGTGAGGGGCTACAACTGTCACTAGATACATCGGCATGAAGGGTTACCACTGTCACTTGATACATCGGCATGAAGGGTTACCACGGTAACTAGATACTTCGGCATGAAGGGCTACCACGGTCACTAGATACATCGGCATGAAGGGTTACCACTGTCACTAGATACATCGGCATGAGGGACTACCACTGTCACTGGATACATCGACATGAAGGGTTACCACTGTCACTAGACACATCGACATGAAGGGTTACCACTGTCACTAGATACATCGGCATGAAGGGTTACCACTGTCGCTAGATACATCAGCATGAGGGGCTACGACTGTCACTAGATACATCGGCGTGAGGGACTACCACTGTCACTTGATACATCAGCATGAGGGACTACCACTGTCACTAGATACATCAGCATGAGGGGCTACCCCTGTCACTAGCTAGATCAGCATGAGCGGCTACAACTGTCACTAGATACATCGGCGTGGGGGACTACCACTGTCACTAGATACATCAGCATGAGGGACTACCACTGTCACTTGATACATCAGCATGAGGGGCTACCACTGTCACTAGATACATCGGCGTGAGGGACTACCACTGTCACTAGATATATCAGCATGAAGGGTTACCACTGTCACTAGATAAATCGGCGTGAGGGGCTACCACTGTCACTAGATACATCGGCATGAAGGGTTACCACTGTCACTAGATACATCGGCATGAGGGACTACCACTGTCACTAGAAACATCGGCATGAAGGGTTACCACAGTCACTAGATACATCGGCATGAGGGACTACCACGGTCACTAGATACATCGGCATGAGGGACTACCACTGTCACTAGATACATCGGCATGAAGGGTTAACACGGTCACTAGATACATCGGCATGAAGGGTTACCACTGTCACTAGATACATCGGCATGAGGGACTACCACGGTCACTAGATACATCGGCATGAAGGGTTACCACTGTCACTAGATACATCGGCATGAGGGACTACCACGGTCACTAGATACATCGGCATGAGGGACTACCACTGTCACTAGATACATCGGCATGAGGGGCTACCACTGTCACTAGATACATCGGCATGAGGGGCTACCACTGTCACTAGATACATCGGCATGAGGGGCTACCACTGTCAATAGATAAATCGGCATGAGGGGATAACACTGTCACTAGATACATTGACATCTGTCACTAGATACATTGACATCTGTCACTAGATACATTGACATAGTAGGTTACCATTGTCATAAATAAGAGAGATGTGGTAATGAAACAGCTTCTCTTCAATAAGAGACGATGTTATCAAAACGCGACACAAATTCGTGGCGAGTTATTGAGACACTGAAGAACTTAGACGTCAGTACCATCACACTAGTTGCAACCATAAGAGATTTGACCAATGTGTCAGTACCATCACACTAGTGGCAACCATAAGAGATTTGACTAATGTGTCAGTACCATCACACTAGTGGCAACCATAAGAGATTTGACTAATGGGTCAGTACCATCACACTAGTGTCAACCATAAGAGATTTGACTAATGGGTCAGTACCATCACACTAGTGTCAACCATAAGAGATTTGACTAATGGGTCAGTACCATCACACTAGTGTCAACCATAAGAGATTTGACTAATGGGTCAGTACCATCACACTAGTGTCAACCATAAGAGATTTGACTAATGGGTCAGTACCATCACACTAGTGTCAACCATAAGAGATTTGACTAATGGGTCAGTACCATCACACTAGTGTCAACCATAAGAGATTTGACTAATGGGTCAGTACCATCACACTAGTGTCAACCATAAGAGATTTGACTAATGGGTCAGTACCATCACACTAGTGTCAACCATAAGAGATTTGACTAATGGGTCAGTACCATCACACTAGTGTCAACCATAAGAGATTTGACTAATGGGTCAGTACCATCACACTAGTGTCAACCATAAGAGATTTGACTAATGGGTCAGTACCATCACACTAGTGTCAACCATAAGAGATTTGACTAATGGGTCAGTACCATCACACTAGTGTCAACCATAAGAGATTTGACTAATGGGTCAGTACCATCACACTAGTGTCAACCATAAGAGATTTGACTAATGGGTCAGTACCATCACACTAGTGTCAACCATAAGAGATTTGACTAATGGGTCAGTACCATCACACTAGTGTCAACCATAAGAGATTTGACTAATGGGTCAGTACCATCACACTAGTGTCAACCATAAGAGATTTGACTAATGGGTCAGTACCATCACACTAGTGTCAACCATAAGAGATTTGACTAATGGGTCAGTACCATCACACTAGTGGCAACCATAAGAGATTTGACTAATGGGTCAGTACCATCACACTAGTGTCAACCATAAGAGATTTGACTAATGGGTCAGTACCATCACACTAGTGGCAACCATAAGAGATTTGACTAATGTGTCAGTACCATCACACTAGTGGCAACCATAAGAGATTTGACTAATGGGTCAGTACCATCACACTAGTGTCAACCATAAGAGATTTGACTAATGGGTCAGTACCATCACACTAGTGGCAACCATAAGAGATTTGACTAATGTGTCAGTACCATCACACTAGTGTCAACCATAAGAGATTTGACTAATGTGTCAGTACCATCACACTAGTGGCAACCATAAGAGATTTGACTAATGTGTCAGTACCATCACACTAGTGGCAACCATAAGAGATTTGACTAATGGGTCAGTACCATCACACTAGTGTCAACCATAAGAGATTTGACTAATGTGTCAGTACCATCACACTAGTGTCAACCATAAGAGATTTGACTAATGGGTCAGTACCATCACACTAGTGGCAACCATAAGAGATTTGACTAATGGGTCAGTACCATCACACTAGTGTCAACCATAAGAGATTTGACTAATGGGTCAGTACCATCACACTAGTGTCAACCATAAGAGATTTGACTAATGGGTCAGTACCATCACACTAGTGTCAACCATAAGAGATTTGACTAATGGGTCAGTACCATCACACTAGTGTCAACCATAAGAGATTTGACTAATGGGTCAGTACCATCACACTAGTGTCAACCATAAGAGATTTGACTAATGGGTCAGTACCATCACACTAGTGTCAACCATAAGAGATTTGACTAATGGGTCAGTACCATCACACTAGTGTCAACCATAAGAGATTTGACTAATGGGTCAGTACCATCACACTAGTGTCAACCATAAGAGATTTGACTAATGGGTCAGTACCATCACACTAGTGTCAACCATAAGAGATTTGACTAATGGGTCAGTACCATCACACTAGTGTCAACCATAAGAGATTTGACTAATGGGTCAGTACCATCACACTAGTGTCAACCATAAGAGATTTGACTAATGGGTCAGTACCATCACACTAGTGTCAACCATAAGAGATTTGACTAATGGGTCAGTACCATCACACTAGTGTCAACCATAAGAGATTTGACTAATGGGTCAGTACCATCACACTAGTGTCAACCATAAGAGATTTGACTAATGGGTCAGTACCATCACACTAGTGTCAACCATAAGAGATTTGACTAATGGGTCAGTACCATCACACTAGTGTCAACCATAAGAGATTTGACTAATGGGTCAGTACCATCACACTAGTGTCAACCATAAGAGATTTGACTAATGGGTCAGTACCATCACACTAGTGTCAACCATAAGAGATTTGACTAATGGGTCAGTACCATCACACTAGTGTCAACCATAAGAGATTTGACTAATGGGTCAGTACCATCACACTAGTGTCAACCATAAGAGATTTGACTAATGGGTCAGTACCATCACACTAGTGTCAACCATAAGAGATTTGACTAATGGGTCAGTACCATCACACTAGTGTCAACCATAAGAGATTTGACTAATGGGTCAGTACCATCACACTAGTGTCAACCATAAGAGATTTGACTAATGGGTCAGTACCATCACACTAGTGTCAACCATAAGAGATTTGACTAATGGGTCAGTACCATCACACTAGTGTCAACCATAAGAGATTTGACTAATGGGTCAGTACCATCACACTAGTGTCAACCATAAGAGATTTGACTAATGGGTCAGTACCATCACACTAGTGTCAACCATAAGAGATTTGACTAATGGGTCAGTACCATCACACTAGTGTCAACCATAAGAGATTTGACTAATGGGTCAGTACCATCACACTAGTGTCAACCATAAGAGATTTGACTAATGGGTCAGTACCATCACACTAGTGTCAACCATAAGAGATTTGACTAATGTGTCAGTACCATCACACTAGTGTCAACCATAAGAGATTTGACTAATGTGTCAGTACCATCACACTAGTGTCAACCATAAGAGATTTGACTAATGTGTCAGTACTATCACACTAGTGGCAACCATAAGAGATTTGACTAATGTGTCAGTACCATCACACTAGTGTCAACCATAAGAGATTTGACTAATGTGTCAGTACCATCACACTAGTGTCAACCATAAGAGACTTGACTAATGTTTCAGTACCATCACACTAGTGTCAACCATAAGAGATTTGACTAATGTTTCAGTACCATCACACTAGTGGCAACCATAAGAGATTTGACTAATGGGTCAGTACCATCACACTAGTGTCAACCATAAGAGATTTGACTAATTGGTCAGTACCATCACACTAGTGTCAACCATAAGAGATTTGACTAATTGGTCAGTACCATCACACTAGTGTCAACCATAAGAGATTTGACTAATGGGTCAGTACCATCACACTAGTGTCAACCATAAGAGATTAGACTAATGGGTCAGTACCATCACACTAGTGGCAACCATAAGAGATTTGACTAATGTGTCAGTACCATCACACTAGTGTCAACCATAAGAGATTTGACTAATGGGTCAGTACCATCACACTAGTGTCAACCATAAGAGATTTGACTAATGGGTCAGTACCATCACACTAGTGTCAACCATAAGAGATTTGACTAATGGGTCAGTACCATCACACTAGTGTCAACCATAAGAGATTTGACTAATGGGTCAGTACCATCACACTAGTGTCAACCATAAGAGATTTGACTAATGGGTCAGTACCATCACACTAGTGTCAACCATAAGAGATTTGACTAATGGGTCAGTACCATCACACTAGTGTCAACCATAAGAGATTTGACTAATGGGTCAGTACCATCACACTAGTGTCAACCATAAGAGATTTGACTAATGGGTCAGTACCATCACACTAGTGTCAACCATAAGAGATTTGACTAATGGGTCAGTACCATCACACTAGTGTCAACCATAAGAGATTTGACTAATGGGTCAGTACCATCACACTAGTGTCAACCATAAGAGATTTGACTAATGGGTCAGTACCATCACACTAGTGTCAACCATAAGAGATTTGACTAATGGGTCAGTACCATCACACTAGTGTCAACCATAAGAGATTTGACTAATGGGTCAGTACCATCACACTAGTGTCAACCATAAGAGATTTGACTAATGGGTCAGTACCATCACACTAGTGTCAACCATAAGAGATTTGACTAATGGGTCAGTACCATCACACTAGTGTCAACCATAAGAGATTTGACTAATGGGTCAGTACCATCACACTAGTGTCAACCATAAGAGATTTGACTAATGGGTCAGTACCATCACACTAGTGTCAACCATAAGAGATTTGACTAATGGGTCAGTACCATCACACTAGTGTCAACCATAAGAGATTTGACTAATGGGTCAGTACCATCACACTAGTGTCAACCATAAGAGATTTGACTAATGAGTCAGTACCATCACACTAGTGTCAACCATAAGAGATTTGACTAATGGGTCAGTACCATCACACTAGTGTCAACCATAAGAGATTTGACTAATGGGTCAGTACCATCACACTAGTGTCAACCATAAGAGATTTGACTAATGGGTCAGTACCGTCACACTAGTGTCAACCATAAGAGATTTGACTAATGGGTCAGTACCATCACACTAGTACAACCATAAGAGATTTGACTAATGGGTCAGTACCATCACACTAGTGTCAACCATAAGAGATTTAACTAATGGGTCAGTACCATCACACTAGTGGCAACCATAAGAGATTTGACTAATGGGTCAGTACCATCACACTAGTGTCAACCATAAGAGATTTGACTAATGAGTCAGTACCATCACACTAGTGGCAACCATAAGAGATTTGACTAATGGGTCAGTACCATCACACTAGTGTCAACCATAAGAGATTTGACTAATGGGTCAGTACCATCACACTAGTGTCAACCATAAGAGATTTGACTAATGGGTCAGTACCATCACACTAGTGTCAACCATAAGAGATTTGACTAATGGGTCAGTACCATCACACTAGTGTCAACCATAAGAGATTTGACTAATGGGTCAGTACCATCACACTAGTGTCAACCATAAGAGATTTGACTAATGGGTCAGTACCATCACACTAGTGTCAACCATAAGAGATTTGACTAATGGGTCAGTACCATCACACTAGTGTCAACCATAAGAGATTTGACTAATGGGTCAGTACCATCACACTAGTGTCAACCATAAGAGATTTGACTAATGGGTCAGTACCATCACACTAGTGTCAACCATAAGAGATTTGACTAATGGGTCAGTACCATCACACTAGTGTCAACCATAAGAGATTTGACTAATGGGTCAGTACCATCACACTAGTGTCAACCATAAGAGATTTGACTAATGGGTCAGTACCATCACACTAGTGTCAACCATAAGAGATTTGACTAATGGGTCAGTACCATCACACTAGTGTCAACCATAAGAGATTTGACTAATGGGTCAGTACCATCACACTAGTGTCAACCATAAGAGATTTGACTAATGGGTCAGTACCATCACACTAGTGTCAACCATAAGAGATTTGACTAATGGGTCAGTACCATCACACTAGTGTCAACCATAAGAGATTTGACTAATGGGTCAGTACCATCACACTAGTGTCAACCATAAGAGATTTGACTAATGGGTCAGTACCATCACACTAGTGTCAACCATAAGAGATTTGACTAATGGGTCAGTACCATCACACTAGTGGCAACCGTAAGAGATTTGACTAATGGGTCAGTACCATCACACTAGTGTGAACCATAAGAGATTTGACTAATGGGTCAGTACCATCACACTAGTGGCAACCGTAAGAGATTTGACTAATGGGTCAATACTATAACTCTGCTTAGAAAACTTAGGATTTTACGAAAGCACCAGCAATGGCGGGCTGTTAAAAAAAACAGAAACATTTGAAAAAGGCCTCACTATTGATTCTAGGCCAAGGAATCATGAAAGGCCTCACTACTGATTCTAGGCCAAGGAATCATGGGATATTTGACTACAATAGGTCGGTGACATTATTATGAAACAATCCCTAAGATCATAGTTTGTCCATTAAATCCTTGATAAAATATAACATCGAGTAACTGGGTAGGGGTGGGGGTGTAAAAGCGTAAACATTTGACACAACATGCATTCAAGTAACGCACTTTATTAGAATTCCAATTAGTGGTCGCTCCACAACCGCACATTTATTTCACGCCCCTGAACGATATTACTATTCTTGTGCGACCAACTCGCTTTGACACAGCATATTTCTCCTCTAATAATTGATGAAAAACAAAATGAAATAGTACGCACCAAACCCACTGGCGATAGTTTTGAACCAGAGTCTCATTTAGTGCAGTTAGCGAAAATTGTACTTTACCTTGCCCCTGAAAACGGGTAAAGCTGAAATATGTGTGTTGGACTGAAAATTATCAACCGCTAGTCAAGTACGGCAAATAAACACCTAGTCAAGTACAACAAATAAACCACCAGTCAAGTACGGCAAATGAACCCCTAGTCAAGTATGTCAAATCAACACCTAGTCAAGTATGTCAAATCAACACCTAGTCAATTATGTCAAATCAACACCTAGTCAAGTATGTCAAATCAACATCTAGTCAAGTATGTCAAATCAACACCTAGTCAAGAATGTCAAATCAACACCTAGTCAAGTATGTCAAATCAACACCTAGTCAAGTATGCCAAATCAACACCTAGTCAAGTATGTCAAATCAACACCTAGTCAAGTATGTCAAATCAACACCTAGTCAAGTATGTCAAATCAACACCTAGTCAAGTATGTCAAATCAACACCTAGTCAAGTAAGCCAAATCAACACCTAGTCAAGTATGTCAAATCAACACCTAGTCAAGTATGTCAAATCAACACCTAGTCAAGTATGTCAAATCAACACCTAGTCAATTATGTCAAATCAACACCTAGTCAAGTATGTCAAATCAACACCTAGTCAAGTATGTCAAATCAACACCTAGTCAAGTATGTCAAATCAACACCTAGTCTATTATGTCAAATCAACACCTAGTCAAGTATGTCAAATAAACACCTAGTCAAGTATGTCAAATCAACCCATAGTCAAGTATGTCAAATCAACACCTAGTCAAGTATGTCAAATCAACACCTAGTCAAGTATGTCAAATCAACCCATAGTCAAGTATGTCAAATCAACACCTAGTCAAGTATGTCAAATCAACACCTAGTCAAGTATGTCAAATCAACACCTAGTCAAGTTTGTCAAATCAACACCTAGTCAAGTATGTCAAATCAACACCTAGTTAAGATGATCACGTTGAGAAAATGAGTGACCGTAAGCATTAGGCATGTGTAAAGAAATGCTCCTGAACATATTTAATGATATTAAGGGGGAGAGACTGCAAGCATGTTTGGAAGAAGGAGGTTAGTGAAACAAAGTCCACACTTTGCTGCAAAGAAGTATCCTAGAAGACAGCAGGAGGAATGCCATAGCCTGTTAGTTGGCAATGCAAGAGAGTTAATGTAGGAAGCTGTCATGTAGTAAAAACATAAAATTTGTAATGTAGTTAAAACACATAATTTGAAATGTAGTAAAAACCTTAAATTTGGATTGACCAAATGTAAACCAAAAATTAAGTTAACAGCCCGAAAAGTGAACCTTATTTGTAGACCTGTTTTTTTATTTTTTAAATCTTTCTGTCTTAAAAAAAACCATTAATAAAAACTGTAATATGTAGACGCAAACAAACAAGTCATTAACTTATTCTACAGTGCAACAATTGGAAGCCTGCTTTGTGTCAGTATCACATGCTGGTGTGGGAATTCATCGTCTGATATTAAACACCGCATTAACCGACTTATCAAAGAAGAAAGCTAGGAACATAACACAAACTAAACATCCTTCACTTGAAGAACTATTTGAAGAAAGATGTTATTGCAAAACTAAACACATTTTGGATGATACATCGCACCCTCTTCATCACAGGGATCGGGCAGTTCGGGGCGAATTCTTTCACTCAGTGCGAGGACTGAAAGATATACAACTTGATCTGTTCCCCAATCTGTACGAATTTAAAAGCGTGCTCGCACAGAGGTCACAAAATCTGAATGTTCACTAATTAAGTCCCTGATGTGACTATTGTGTTATGTGTTTAAGTTGTTTTATTTGGAAAAGGTGACCTTATTAAAACATGTATTTATTTATGTACTGAAAATGTATACCTACAAAACAATCAAAAAACCTTTTCCTTTTATTTGGATCATTTAAAAAATCTTATTTTATCTTATCTTAAACACCATCCCCACAACATGCACCATCCCTAAGCCTACACCATCCCGACAATATATAACATCCCCCAACATACACCATCCCCACACCATACACCATCCCCACAACATACACCATCCCCACAACATACACCATCCCCACAACATACACCATTCCCACAACATACACCATCCCGACAATATATAACATCCCCCAACATACACCATCCCCACAACATACACCATCCCCACAACATACACCATCCCCACAACATACACCATCCCCACAACATACACCATCCCCACAACATACACCATCCCCACAACATACACCATCCCGACAACATACACCATCCCCACAACATACACCATCCCTTGTCCAACATAATCAAGGGCTCTCGATGAGTTGAGTAGCTTACAACTCTTTTGCAAGAGTTTTGCCTCTACGCGGCGCAAAAGACTAGTAGGGTAGACCTGACTACCTGAAGCTAAAAAAACTCACGCCTTTGCGTCTATCTCCCAAGGTGAAGGGGGGAGGTTACTTGTAACTTCTACCCGGGAGAAGGTAAGAGAATACAGCCTAGTTATTATTCTTTAATATGGCTAGTAATTTACACATGACTCAAACTGAGGGGCACTCGAATCCCCTCCTCCCCTGCAGATCGGTGACGGGGCTCAGGCCGACTGTAGGCTTTTGTGCTACTGGGGGCAATATGCAAGGTGCCGCTGGTCACCTCCCTAAGAACTTAGTAGTAATGCAGCTTAACTGCAACGGGGTCAGAGGGAAAATAACTGAACTCACCAAATTACTCCACAACCGGGATGTGGACGTGGCTTTACTACAAGAGACCCTTTTAAAGAAGCACCCATTGCACATCACGGGCTTCTCGGTCTACCGCTGCACCTGCGTAAGGTGCCGAGGTCTGGTAACACTAGTAAAGAACCACCTCACAGCGGAGCTTGTAGAAAGCAAAAACATTGGTGGGACAGATACTCTGACCCTGAAGGTAATTTTAGGTGGGAAATCTTTTACTATAAGCAATATTTACAACACCCCTAGGAACACTCTGTGCCTGCCACTGCAAGGCACAACTACTTTTAGTGATAGGATCATAGCTGGTGATTTTAACGCCCATATGGGGGATATGGGCTACCCTGATACTAACGCCTCTGGGCGCTATTTAGAGGAGGTTGAGCTCACAACCAATCTTATCAGACTTCAGAACGGTGACAGTGAACCCACACTGCTCCACACGGGAAATAGTGCCCTGTCACGGCCCGACATTACACTGGTCTCTGCTGAGCTCGAGGCGAAGACCCAGTGTGAAGTACTAGATGAGATTGGCAGTGACCACAAACCTACCCTCATTACAATCTGTCTTTCACTTATAAGACCTAGATTTGCTAGGAGACACTGGTTGTTTGGCAAAGCCAAGTGGTCCCTGTTCCAGGAGCGAACAGAACGCATGATTGCGGAGTCAACTGAGACTCCCAATACATCCAAAAGCATTGACGATGCATATAACGACTTTGTGAGTGGTATCCTCACTGTGGCAAAACAAACAATCCCGAGAACAAACGGGAACCGCAAGTTCCGTCCTTTTTGGAATAAGAATTTGGCAAAGTTAGTCCGTGAACGAAAGAGAGCCCGGACCAAAGCCGGTAAGTTGAAGACGGCCGCTGCTCGAGCGGCTTACAATAAACTGACGGCAGAGGTCCGGCGGGAGGTCGATAGGGCAAAAAAGGAAAAATGGGTTAGTTCATGTGGAAAACTCGACCTGAAAGACGGCAAAAAGGTCTGGCGATTGATGGACTCATTATCCTGCACGGGAAAAATCAGGAATCTGCGACCGTTGCAAACGACGACAGGCACGGCTACCACAGATGCCAAAAGTGCCGATGCCTTAAACAAGCATTTTGCAAAGATAAACTGGAAGCAGAAAGAGACCAGAGAGAGCCAGAACCTTAACCGTCTCCGGCGAAATGGAGAAGTGGCCCAGAAGTGGGGGCCGCATGCTGAAGTTTTCACCGCACCTTTCACTTTGGCCGAATTGCAAACCGCCATTAACAAGTGTGACGCCGCCAAGGCACCAGGTCAGGACAAAATCTGCAACGAAATGATAAAAAACCTTGGCCCAATAGCAAGGAAAACGCTATTGGAAATTATCAACAGAACATGGGTAACGGGAATCCTACCCAAAGCTTGGCTAAGTGCTACCATCGTCCCTATTCCCAAAGAAGGGAAGAAACTCGATAAACCTGATGGCTACAGGCCGATCTCCCTGACATCGATGTTAGGGAAGGTGGCCGAGAGAATGGTCAACCAGAGACTCTACTGGCACTTGGAGAGCACTAAGAGTCTCAGCCCAATACAGGCGGGCTTCCGCAAGGGAATGCAGCCAGTGGACCAAGTGCTCCGTCTTCTCCAGTCCATAACAGATGGGCTCCAAAAGAAATCCCATACAGTGGCAGTATTTTTCGACCTCAAACAAGCCTACGACCGAGTTTGGAGGTCCGGTCTATTGTTGAAGCTGCAGGCGTTGGGAGTAACCGCGAACATGTACAGGTGGATCTCCGGTTTTCTCACAAACCGGACGATAAACACGAAATTCGGCGGTGAAACCTCCAGGAAGAGGACACTTGAGGAAGGACTCCCGCAAGGGTCTGCCCTCAGTTGCACCCTCTTCCTTGCCTACATCAATGACCTGCCACAGGTGCTAACGACTAGCTCTGCCATGTATGTGGACGATTTGGTAATTTGGAGCACCGGGAAGGATGTCCACCGCCTGCAGACGCTATTACAGCAGGACCTTTCTGCTATCAACAGGTACATGCGGCGGTGGCATCAGGAAATTAACACCGAGAAGACGGTCTACTCACTCTTCACAAATGGGCGGACCATTCTCAAACAGGAGATCGAGCTCAAGGTGGGCGATGTAGCGCTAAAGTGGGACAAACAACCGGTCTACTTGGGAGTTAAGTTGGACCAAAAGGTACAAATGCACAATTTTGTACAGGACCTCTGCTCCCAGGCGACCGCCAAGCTCAACCTGGTGAAAAAATTGGCTTGCACAAGTTGGGGCGCGAACGCAAGTACGCTTAGAGCTCTCTTTCTAAGCAGTGTAAGGTCGGTGATGGACTACAGTATGCCGGTCCAATCCTTTGCAAGCAAGACCGCATTGGAAAAACTGGGCCGAATCCAGAATCAGGCACTGAGATTCATCTGTGGCGCATACAGGACTACTCCCACAGCTGCTGTAGAAGTCTTGGCCAATGTAGAACCGCTACAAATTAGGAGGGAAAAATCCATCTTAAATACCGTAGAGAGGTACCGACGGCTCGGTGAAAATGAACCAGCCTTTCAAATGCAAAATAACTGGGTGGGTGGCAGGAGACTAAAGAGGTCCTCTTTCATGCACCAGGTCGTGGAGCTGGAGAGGACAGTTCCCCTGCCCCCAAATAGAGAACGCCTGACCCAAATCCCAGTTAATCCGCCTTATGCGGAACCCTCACGCCCCTCCATACATTTGGCCTTGACAGATGCAGCAGTGACGAAACGAAGCCCTGAACATGTACAGAGAGTGGCTGCCCTTGAGACCATGGATGTGTTCACGCACATACCTGTGAAAGTGTTCACGGACGGCTCTGCCGACTTTAGGAAAAGAACTGCTGGGTACGGTGCGCTTATTCAGTACCCAGTAGGTGGACCACCTAATGAAAAACTCTCCGGGCCTTGTGGGACTACAGCGTCAAATTTTGACGCGGAGCTTATAGCTATGCACAAGGCCTTGGAGAGAGTCCGTGTCACTCTGGAAGGGACGGAGCATGCGGGGCTCGATATTGTCGTCTTCTCAGACTCAAGATCTGCTCTTGAGATCTTGGAGAAGAGGCAGGGTACCACAAGCTTGGTCGACGTCATTCACAACGACATATGCAGACTTGATGAAATAGGGTGCAAGGTTGAAATGCAATGGATACCAGGGCATGTCAACATCAGTGGCAATGAGATAGCTGACACTCTGGCGAAAACCGGGGCTGCCCAGCCTCAGCCAGAAGTACCAATGACTTTCTTGGGAGTCAAAAACTGGCTGGCGGACCACTTCAGGCAGAAGTGGTACAGGCAATGGGCTGACAACACGACCGCCAGAGGCGTCTATTCGAACTTGCCTACTCCTAGCAAACAAGACCCATGGTGGGGGTTAGGTCGTAGAGTGCAGAGTTTAGTAACGCAGATGCGCACCGAGCACTGCCCCCTGCGCACATACTTCTGGAGGTTGGACAACAACAGAGATCCTACCTGCCGGCACTGCAGCCTGGCCCCGGAGACCTTAGAACATCTGTTGACGGAGTGTCCCGCACTAGATCTCCCGGGGGAAGCCAGGGCGGTTGGAGGATCCTTTGTGAGGGACATGTTGTATGGCTCAGCTCAACAGATGGAGTTGATAGCCAATTTACTAGCCGGGGTCATAAGAGAGTAATCTCAGACCTTCACCAGAATATGTGCGTTAGTTAGTAGCTTACAACTAAGTCAGGAGCAAGTTGTACTCGCCATTGATTTGCTCTCGTGGACAGGCAGCGTTTCTCTTGTAACACCAAGTTCATGTACACGTAACACGTTTTTCTTGTACATGTAACACCTTCTTCTTGTGCATGTAACACCTTTTTCTTGTACGTGTAACACCTTCTTCATGTACATGTAACACTTTTTCTTGTACATGTATCACCTTCTGCTGGCACATGTAACATTTTTCTTGTACATGTACCCCCTTCTTCATGTACATGTAACACCTTTTTCTTGTACATATAACACCTTCTTCTTGTACATGTAACACCTTCTTCATATACATGTAACACCTTCTTCTTGTACATATAACACATTCTTCTTGTACATGTAACCCCTTGATCTTGTACATGTACCACCTTCTTCGTGCACTGGTAACACCGTCATGTTCATGTATACGTATGTTCAGGTACGCTCATCACATTCTTCATACGTGTAACACCTTCTTCATGTACATGTAACACCTTCTTCTTGTACATATAACACATTCTTCTTGTATATGTAACCCCTTTATCTTGTACATGTACCACCTTCTTCGTGCACTGGTAACACCTTCATGTTCATGTATACGTATGTTCAGGTACGCTCATCACATTCTTCATGTACACATAACACCCTTTTCATGTACACATAAATACTTATAATGTACACATAGCACCAACTTCATGGACATACACCTTTTATATACATATAACCCTTTTTCATGTACATATATCTTCATGTACTAAAAACACTTTATTAATTTAGCATGGTACCTTCTTATGTACACATGACACCTTTATGTAAACGTAACACCAACGTCATGTACGCATACAAACTAAATGATGTACAAGTATGTACCTACTTCATGTACAAGTTATACTTGCAGTCAACAACATATTAGTCCACCAACCCAAGCAAACAACCCAAGCCATCAACATAGTCCACCAACCCAAGCTACCAACAAAGTCCACTATAAATAATATATCAACAATGTCCACCTACATGACAAGAATTCCACTACGCATTAGCTGCAAGTGAAATATGGACTACAGTCTTAATATTGAAGGTAATGTGACACAACAAAAAAATATAGCTAGTATTGAAGGTAATGTGACAGAACAAAAATATAGCTAGTTTTAAAGGTAATGTGACAGAACAAGCAAATGTTGCCAGTGTTGAAGGTACTATGACAGAACAAGCAAATGTAGCCAGTGTTGAAGGTACTATGACAGAACAAGCAAATGTAGCCAGTGTTGAAGTTACTATGACAGAACAAAAAATATAGCTAGTATTGAAGGTAATGTGACAGAACAAGCAAATGTAGCCAGTGTTGAAGGTACTATGACAGAACAAAAAATATAGCTAGTATTGAAGGTATTGTGACGAAATAAGCAAATGTTGCCAGTGTTGAAGGTACTATGACAGAACAAAAAATATAGCTAGTATTGAAGGTAATGTGACAGAACAAGCAAATGTTGCCAGTGTTGAAGCAACTGTGACATAATAAACAAATATTGCTCGTGCTGAAGGTAATGTGACAGAACAAGCAAATGTAGCCAGTGTTGAAGGTACTATGACAGAACAAAAAATATAGCTAGTATTGAAGGTATTGTGACGAAATAAGCAAATGTTGCCAGTGTTGAAGGTACTATGACAGAACAAAAAATATAGCTAGTATTGAAGGTAATGTGACAGAACAAGCAAATGTTGCCAGTGTTGAAGCAACTGTGACATAATAAACAAATATTGCTCGTGCTGAAGGTAATGTGACATAAACAAATGTAGCCAGTGATGACGTTAATGTGATAGAACAAACACATGTCGCCGCTGATGAAAAAATATTTGCAATGTCATTTAATACTTGTCATTTGACGGTCTTTATACATGCCCTCAAAAAAGCCTGGCTCATATCTGAACTACCTTTGTGCCCCAATCTGGTGACAGAATACGCTACTGAGTTACCAATGCACATGAACATTGTCTGGGCAGCGAGTCCGGTAAATTCTGAACATTGGAGCCTGGCTTGAGAAACTTTCATATTACAGCTTTACACCGTGTACAGAACTAGCCTTGTAAGCGATATATATATAAGGCTTTTGTACCATATGTATTGATACTTGTACACTTAACACATATTATGAGGCTGTTGTACCATATGGATTGATACTTGTACACTTAACACAGATAATGAGGCTGTTGTACCATATGGATTGATACTTGTATACTTAACACAGATTATGAGACTGTTGTACCATATGGATTGATACTTGTACACTTAACACAGATTATGAGGCTGTTGTACCATATGGATTGATACTTGTACACTTAACACAGATTATGAGACTGTTGTACCATATGGATTGATACTTGTACACTTAACACAGATTATGAGACTGGTGTACCATATGGATTGATACTTGTACACTTAACACAGATGATGAGGCTGTTGTACCATATGGATTGATACGTGTACACTTAACACAGATGATGAGGCTGTTGTACCATATGGATTTATACTTGTACACTAACCACAGAGTATAAACCTGAATGAAGATAATTAATTGGTTTTCAGGCGTTGTCTTATTAAACCATTCACTGACGTAAACAGAACATAAAAAATCCATACAACATTTATATCTATAGAATATTTAAATCCATAGAATATGAAAATCTACAGAACATTAAGATCCATTGAACATTACAATCCAATATCTGGCAGTGAAACATCGACCCACTAATCGGCACGTTTAAATTATAGGAAATGTATTGATTGATTGATTGATTTGGACAGCAGGTCTAAGAAAAAAATTGAGTCTGCTGAGATTGATGCGAGGGATAAAAATGAAGATTGAGATGGTGAGAGAAAGAGATAAAAACTAGAGAGTGAGACAGAAGATTGAGATGGTGAGAGAAAGAGATAAAACTAGAGAGTGAGACAGAAGATTGAGGTGGTGAGAGAAAGAGATAAAAACTAGAGAGTGAGACAGAAGATTGAGATGGTGAGAGAAAGAGATAAAAACTAGAGAGTGAGACAGAAGATTGAGATGGTGAGAGAAAGAGATAAAACTAGAGAGTGAGACAGAAGATTGAGATGGTGAGAGAAAGAGATAAAACTAGAGAGTGAGACAGAAGATTGAGGTGGTGAGAGAAAGAGATAAAACTAGAGAGTGAGACAGAAGATTGAGATGGTGAGAGAAAGAGAGAAAAACTAGAGGGTGAGACAGAAGTTGGGAGAGAGAAGAAGAGATCAAGAAACGGAGTGAGAGCTAGAATGATCAATTCATTGATCGTGGGTCCTTAAAATAAAGAAGAAGAAGAAGAGTGAAACTGAGTGGGAGAGAGTTGGAAACGGAGAGACTGAGAGAAAGAGAGAGAGAATTTAGCTAATTAGACGCCAAAGCGATTATTCTTCAGATGGCTTTACGAAATTTTGTGTTTCTCTTAAAATCTATCTGCAATCTATTGAAAACCTATCTGAAGTCTATTTAAAGCTATGATGATATATTGAAAGCCAGTTTCTTTAAACAAAGTGTGCACTGTGTTGTGTGGAATTTATCTCTGTCCTAAAGGACAAGCTCGTTTGAGTTTTCTTTTACAAAATGAAAGTGATACGGGAGGTAAGACATTGGCATGGACAGATTCATGCGGGCCTACTCTATGACAAAAAGATTGCAAATACAAACTTATTTCCATTTTTTTCATTTCTACAATATTTTTTAATCCAATAATTTTTTTGTATATATATTTTTTTAAAATCACAAATCCATGGCTGCTCCTAAAACATCCAAGCCATCAATCTCCAGCACAGAAAATCTAACATATCATTTTATAGATTGCGTTTCTTTGCACCAAGATGGATGGTGCATCGGTGCCTACGGAACAGCATACATTATCTATTTCTCTCATGGGACCGTAGACTGTCTAGAAACATGCGTTGTCTTCTACATGCGCACATCTTGTGACGTGAAAACATTGGAACAATTTTGAGAATCAATGTTTTCTCTGAAGGTCTAATGAATGTTGCTGTGACGTCAGTTTCTAAGTTTTCCCGGTGTAACTAGACAGCGTCTATCTAATGAATGCTAACTTGATGTCCTTTTCTAGGTTTTCCCGGTGTAACTAGACAGCGTCTATCTAATGAATGCTAAATTGATGTCCTTTTCTAGGTTTTCACGGTGCAGCTGCACAGCAGCTATCAAAAATAGTTCCATTGACAAGTATGATCAAGCAAAATAAATTTCGATGTTTTTGAGGACAATGTTTCTCTCCATACTTGTGATAAAACACACGACATGATTGCATTACAACCAAATTGAGTTAATACAATTAGTTATAGTATACGTGACCATGCAGACAACTCTGTTCCTACATACCAGAAAATAAGCTGTTACTTCAATCATTACACTCTGGACTATCCCATTACTTAAAGCATTACTCTCTGGACTATCCCATTACTTCAAGCATTACTCTCTGGAATATCCCCTTACTTCAAGCATTACTCTATGGGCTATCGTTGAATCCGTGTTACTTAAAAGGAAATTAGAAACTTATAAAAATATGTAAACATGTTTACACAGAAAATTGTGTGCTCATATTATTAAGGTATTTTACGCTCTGAGTTTCACTTTGACAGCTGTTGGCAGAACCTAGGTATACGATAGAATGGTCTTGAGTTTCATTTTGAGAGCTGTGGCCAAAACCCCGGCTTTACTATAACATGTACACTACCACCAACATCAACATTAACACAAACGCCGTGTGCTGGACCCAAGTCTCTTGTCTGGTCACTCATGCACAGCGAGTGTCTTTTCTGTTACAAAAACGTCATGCTTACGTCATTGTTCCCTTTTCTGTTCTATATGCCTAAGATCCAAGGCAACCCGCTCATTTTGAATTGACAGAGACCACTGGTAGCAATCAAACATTAGTTCTTAGTATTGTCACCTGTGTATCTGGCCGCTTCGTAAGTAAAAAAAAATGTTATATCCTTCCTTGTAGAGTACATTTAATTGTGTGTTTGTGATGGGCCATATCTATTGACCACTGGTCATGTTAAGTAGTGTTTTAGCTTAATTACCTGTCAAGCTCATTGAACGTACGCCTTTAAAAATGATATCACCATAGTTCGACAGATGGCCGCGCGCCAGGCCTTTTATAGGCCCTTGCGTATGCGAGTCCACAACTAACCGCTATAATTTGTAACATTCTAGTTACTGAAGCTGAAATGTGTACACTGTACACATGTGTCCAAATAAAGATTATACTTTGCTGTGCTCGAGCTAAACGTTTAGCCGTGTGCTAAGTAATCCGAATACTTGGGGTATAGTCCCAACAGTCATTGCATGATCATATTTATACTTCTATGTGTTTAAGTCTGACATAGATGATTGTGTGCATCATTATATCTGTACTGGCCAAATAACTAAAATTGTAGGTTAACTTAATCATCGAGTACCTCAGGGTCTCCGTGATCAAAATAGGTACGGGTCTCAAATATTTGGTCCCATGTCAAAATATTCGTGCTTATATGAAATATTTATCCTCGTCTAAGGTGGACGGGCTGTAGATCTCAGGGTTGGTATTTATCCTCGTCTAAGGTGGACGGGCTGAAGATCTCAGGGTTGCTATTTATCCTCGTCCAAGGTGGGCGGTCTGTAGATCTCAGGGTTGCTATTTATCCTCGTCTAAGGTGGACGGGCTGTAGATCTCAGGGTTGCTATTTATCCTCGTCCAAGGTGGACGGGCTGTAGATCTCAGGGTTGCTATTTATCCTCGTCTAAGGTGGACGGGCTGTAGATCTCAGGGTTGCTATTTATCCTCGTCTAAGGTGGACGGGCTGTAGATCTCAGGGTTGCGACGATCTATCTACTCTTACTGTCGGACGACCATTCGGATCTCTAAGTTCCTCTGACTCGTGCAACGTATACTCTATATCAGGCCTAGGCACTACNTCAGGGTTGCTATTTATCCTCGTCTAAGGTGGACGGGCTGAAGATCTCAGGGTTGCTATTTATCCTCGTCCAAGGTGGACGGGCTGTAGATCTCAGGGTTGCTATTTATCCTCGTCCAAGGTGGACGGGCTGTAGATATCAGGGTTGCTATTTATCCTCGTCTAAGGTGGACGGGCTGTAGATCTCAGGGTTGCTATTTATCCTCGTCTAAGGTGGACGGTCTGTAGATCTCAGGGTTGCTATTTATCCTCGTCTAAGGTGGACGGGCTGTAGATCTCAGGGTTGCTATTTATCCTCGTCTAAGGTGGACGGGCTGTAGATCTCAGGGTTGCTATTTATCCTCGTCTAAGGTGGACGGGCTGTAGATCTCAGGGTTGCGACGATCTATCTACTCTTACTGTCGGACGACCATTCGGATCTCTAAGTTCCTCTGACTCGTGCAACGTATACTCTATATCAGGCCTAGGCACTACACTTTGACTCCATTAGATAATACTCTGAGTTTATGAGATTGATCACATATAGAATGAAATGTCACATCACCTCCAAAATCCAGAGATACACAGCAATAATCACTAGTTCACAATCTGTCTGTCAGACTCAGCAAAAGACACTCTCGTCATTGAACATAATACCACTCTCTCCCTGACTATGACAGCTCCCCCCCCCCTCTTGACCATCACCGACAATGACCATCTCACGCCTCCTTCACTCAAACTTGCACTCAATTTGATGAACATCATTTACCGTTATTCCACACATCACAACAGTGGTTCTCATGCCATTGAATTGCAGATTAACTTAACCATCGAGTACCTCTCGGTCTCCGTGATTCAAATAAGTACGGGATCATTGTGGACATAAACCTATTGAGAGTTCAGTTCAGTGAACGCCCTCACATCTCACATAGCTTCGGGGCTAAAAACTGGGGAGTTTTCATCTCAGCTATATCCCCGCAAAATAAGTTTTTAACAATGAAATACTAATAACGGATTATCTTATGCGCCCATCGGACTACTCATACTGCTCATGCTCGGTCTTTGGATACTCATGCCCGGTATCTGGATACTCATACTGACTCTTGGATACTGCTTTTGGTTCTTTGGATACTCATTCTTGGTCTTTGGATACCCATGCTGCGTCTTGGATAGTTATGTCGGGTCTTTGGATATTCATGCCTGGTCTTGGATGAGCATGACTGTCTTTGGATACTCATGCGAGGTCTTTCGATACTCATGCCGGGTCTTTGGATACTCATGTCAGGTTTTGGATACTCATGCCAGGTCTTTGGATACTCATCCTGGATCCTTGGATACTCATGCCAGGTCTTTGGATACTCGTTCCGGGTCTTTGGATACTCATGTTGTGCTTATTATTACAATGAGTCATCTCTGCTGTGAACGCTATTTTCACATGTGATTAGTGCTTGTCATGAAAACTATGTGTATGTATGTTCGTCATACTTTAAATAAACTGTCACATATTCACAGGTTTTCCCACATGTTTCTTGAATGAATGTCAGAGTTAGGAAAGCCTGTCAGAGTTAGGAAAGACTGTCAGACATGCGTTATTCAGAGTTATCTAATTCGTCTCTAGATAGTTATTTACCCTTAGATTTTTTGTCCTACTGTAAAGGACCTGTTCTATCAATTTATCTTTTCATAGTGCCACTTTCATCAACTTCCTCCCTACTAGCATGTCCATCTTGTTGATAGTGTCACTTTCATCAACTTCCTCCCTACTAGTATGTCCATCTTTAGGATAGTATCACTTTCATCAACTTCCTCCCTACTAGCATGTCCATCTTGTTGCTGTTCGGCTAGACCGCTATTTTTGTGGCTCCGCCACGTCATTTTTTAAGAAATTGTAAATGTTTCTCAACTTTTTAATGCGTTTTAGCTCGTCGTTGAACGAAATTATTTTTTAAGATGTTGATAGCATAATTTTTTTTTTTTTATTCTTCCTCAAACAGTTCTTCTACTTGTCCCTTCTTGTTTATTTTTGGCATAAACGAAAAACAAATAAGTAGCTGAAGTTCTCAAGAACCTTTTCCTGTATTCTAAATACATTTGAAACTTAAGTAGCCCCCAACCCATCGCAGACTCAACACACGGCTACAGACATTTTTCTTGAATGAAACAATCTCACTGTGACGCCATGTAATGAGATTTTACGAATGTCCACTTCGTTGCGAGGCAAATAATTACATTCTGAGAGCTTTCTCCCCTCCACGTTTTACACCTTCCTGTTCGTAAGCTTGCCGGTGCAATCTTTTTAGCCATATTGCTCAGATGAAATATTAAGTTAGTACAGCAACAAAAATAACTGAAAAATTAAGTGAAAACGCGTTCTAACAATCTGCACACCGTTTACATGGAAGTAGGTCATCCGTTACGTGACACGCTTTGTAATCTTAGTAAGCTGTATATTTAAAGCATTCAAAAACACAATTACTTATTTACACGCGCAGCGTTTCTTACATACTCGCAAGAACCCGGCATGCGTTGCCATGCCACTCAAAGAAAAGAATTGTTTGTCTTTTAATTAAGTTTTTGAAGTAATTTTTAAATAGAAAATATTTTTTTTTTCTTCCGTCTGGAGCGTACATAAATAAATTAGAACGTTTTGGGACACGTGGGCAGGCAACATACGTCGCTACTTGTATTTGATTCAATTCCATCCAACCATGCAATAGCTCTGTTTTAAATTATAGGTATATAGCTCATAAAAGAAAATCATAATTAAGGGCCCCCACCCCAAAAGGAATATTTCAAAACGGATAACCTAATTCAGAAACCTTTGCGTGCGATCGCACAACAACTTATCACAATCGAAAGAATAGTGTAGGAACGCATACCGAAATTATATTATTTAGCTCATTAAAAAAAAGGATTTAGGGCATCGGGCCAAGACCAGAACATTGTAAAATGTGTGTAATCATTCAGAAACTTTTGCGGGCGTGTGTACAACAACTCACAAAAGTTTTATCGCTATCGAATGGTACAGGAGCGCATACGAGACATACATACCTACATTAATTTTTAAATATGGATAGATAAGGTTTACCAAATGAAAGATACCTTTTGCGCAACTAATCAAGGAAGCGATCTATCTATCAATCTATCAGTCAATCAATCAATCAAGCAATCATCTATCTATCTATCTGCCTGTCTCTCTGTTTGTCGGTTTGTCTTTCAGTCTGACTGTCGGTCTTACTATCGGTCTGACTGTCGGTCTGACTGGCAGTCTTTCTGTTGGTCTCTGTGTCTGTCGGTCGATCTGTCTGTCAGTCTGTCTGTTGGTCTGTCTTTCGGTCGAACTGTCTGTTGGTCTTACTGTCGGTCTTTCTGTTGATCTGTGTGACTGTTGGTCTATCTGTCGGTCTGTCCGTTGCTCTGTCGGTCGGCCAGTTGGTCTGTCTGTCGGTATGTCTGTCTGTTTGCCATCTATCTATCAACCTATCTAAGCAAATCAACCAATCTCCATTTTGAACAGTAAATGTTCCTTTGTGTCAACTGATTGCGTTTTGATATTCATGGGTAAACTAATGGTAATTTACTTACGGTTTGTTAATATCATTGATTTCCTTCATTGGTTAACATATTATGTTCATTTAAAATGAAAATATTGCATCTATTTTTTACCACTATAATATCATTTTATTTAAAGATATTATCATCCACGTAAAAATGTATACACCCTATTTCCTACCCCGATATATATGTAATTAAGAAGGTTAATTTTGTATAAATTTATCCTGTGCTGCCTTGGGCAAATGAACGTATTGGATTGCCCCTCCCAACCCCCCAGCCCCCCCCCCCACCACAGAGTTTTCAAAAAAATAATTAAAAAATTAGCCACGGGATTGTAACCATCTTACTGACGCCAAAACATTTCTATTAAGAAGGTTAATTTTGTATAAATTTATCCTGTGCTGCCTTGGGCAAATGAACGTATTGGATTGCCCCCCCCAACCCCCCAACCCCCCCCCCCACCACAGAGTTTTCAAAAAAATAATTAAAAAATTAGCCACGGGATTGTAACCATCTTACTGACGCCAAAACATTTCACCTGGTTTTGTTCTTATTTAGATGAGTGATACGTTCATCAGTTAATGCTATTTTGCTATGCAGTTTCGCCGCACTGATTGAATTAAACGGCATTTTCTTATTAAAAGTACATTTAAAGGGTACTACTTTATATATTTCATAAACGTATTTTTTTGGAATTAATAAAAGTAAAAAAAAATTATCAAATGTTAAAAATACAAAGCTAAATTTGTATTTAATTTTAGAGAATTTTAGCGATTTAAAAAGCCATCAATTATATGTATTAATTTTACTTTTAAGAAGGGGAAATAATTCGTCAATTTTGTCACGCGCGGTTATTAAATCAGAGAACTTTGACCTTTGGGTAAATAGGCAAAAGTTAATTTTGTTTTCCCGCAATATTAACAACGTACTAAAGAAAAGCACTAAAAGCAACTGATATTAGGGTTTTCCTATAAATGTGTTAAATGTGTAATTCTTTGATCATAATTTTTTAATTTTTAATTTTATTTTTTCAATACTTTTAAACATACAAAATCCTTAAAATAGTTCCTTAGTTACACTCTAAATGTATTTGTAATTTGTAATAATAATACTTAAACTTTTGCTAAAATAAAAGCGGATATATAATATTTTTTGCGCATTTTAATTTATTCGATTTCCGTAAAATAATAGAAAATAAATAATACCGTTTTTAAGAATCCGAGCGTATTTAAATCTGTTCGGTTCTTTGGCGTTACGGTCAGCATAGCTCATTATTATATCTATTGTGTCATTTGTTTTGGATAAATGATCTCAACATTGTGTGAGGATTACTTGAATGTTGCATTGATATCATCTTATTAACAATGTGGGAAGACATATGGAATGCGGAGGACTGACAGGCAATACCACGTGATCAGCGCGTGCATAACTAATGGGCGTTCGGGTCAAACCCTCGGTGCGCGATGACGCTAAGGAAAGTGAAATATTCACGTCTGCAAGTCTGAGCTACAGACGCAGAGTAAGTTTGTTGGCTTGTCCAGGGGAAGGGTGACATAGTGTTTCAAATATATTCAAACATACATTCAGGTGCTCAGCGGAGTGTTCAAACATACATTCAGGTGCTCAACGGAGTGTTCAACGCCTGTTTCTGAGAGCGACATGAAGTGTGTTCAAATTGTTGGGCCAGCAAATGCGAACGTGCGTCTTCCGTAGATCTCAAGTCGAACACGTGGTATCGAGAATGTGCCACTATCGGATGAGCGGAGTTGTCTAAATTTTTTTTTATTACTGTGCTCTGTTTCTTGTCGTACTTCTAGTTGCCCTGTTTGCTGAAAAAGGATCTAAGCCGAAATGTTCACATCGCATTGTCCTGTCGTTTGATTAACAGCTCAGCTCAGCCGGTCGAGGTGTAACGACCTATACCTAAGCCAGGGGAGACGCAACCATTTACCCATCAATTATTCCAATGAAATCTACCCAGCCTTTCAATCTCTCGATAAGCCTAGTATCGATTTAAACACACTGACACACAAGCACACACACACAGCTGAAGACCCACACACCAAAACAAACTCACACAACACACTAGCGCACTAACACTGACTCAGTGTTGGGCGATGACTTTAAACATGGATGATTCTTTAACAAAGGGCACATGAATGATTCTTTAATTAAGGACACATAGATGAGTCTTTAATGAAGGGCATGCTGATATACTCCAAGTAACTTAACAACCTAACGTCACACACGATGTAACACAGTAAGCTGGATGAGGTTTCTTTATGAAGTCTTGTCGCCAAGCTCCCGTATACTAACGTTACAAAGTCTAGCTTTTTACGCCCCTTCTACTAAATTTAGAAAGTCTAGCAGTCTAGCTTCTTACGTCCCTTCTAATCACTTTCATGTTGACACAACAATGACAACTGATTATTTTAGAACCAGAGTTCAAGCATATTAAAATTTGGTACTCATTTCTAGATTAAATGTTACAATTCTGTGATAACTAATATTAAACTTTTTATGTCAAGCATTAAATTTACTTGTACAACAAACACAAAAAATGAACTTATAACATCCTCAAACATACTAAACCCGACACCAGCAGTCATAAAATGTTTAGAAACCACCATGTCATCATTCAGTGTCATCTATCGTAAAATGTCATGTCATCTTACATGTCATACATAATTACATACCCCTTTGCATGTCATTAAATGTTGCAGAAAATATGGAAGTGTAATTTAATAACGCTATGAATTATAACACCATCGATATAACCAAAGAACACCATAAACATACCTAAACACCACCTTCAACGTAAATAAGCAACACCATCAACATACCTAAAGAACTCCATCAACATAACGAAATAACACCATCAATATAAACAAAGAACTACCACGTCTAAACTTCTGTTCAGTTTTGGATCCCTGAGTTATGAGTGAGCAGTCCCTGAGTTATGAGTGAGCAGTCCCTGAGTTATGAGTGAGCAGTCCCTGATGTGTGAGAGCGCAGCCCCTTTTTTGTAATAGAGCAGTCCCTGATGTGTGAGTGAGCAGTCCCTGATTTATGAGTGAACAGTCCCTGATGTGTTAGAGAGCAGCCCCTGTTTTGTAATAGAGCAGTCCCTGATTCGTGAGAGGGCATTCCCTGATTTGTGACAGAGCAGTCCCTGATTCATGAGAGAGCAGCCCCTGATTTGTGACAGAGCAGTCCCTGATTCGTGAGAGGGCAGTCCCTGATTTGTGACAGAGCAACCCCTGATTCGTGAGAGAGCAGAGCCCAGTAAATGACATCTAATGCCAGGCCATGACAAGAAGTCTGACCGCCATAAAGTGCGAGAACAATCCGGAAGTTTCTTTTAATCTTAAAAGCAACAGAAGCGAGGAGTTCCATTGAAAATGTTGAAAGGGTGAGCTTAATTGAAAGTGTTGGTGCGGGCCTGACAGGGAGCAACACGACAGCCAGGCATGAACACCCTGATGACATCGGCCATTAGAACATAGAACACAGTCAACATTTATTAATTGGTTACAATATTTTAGGTAAACTTCATCTACTTTTATGTGATGCTATTTATAGCATGGCTAGAAAATTAAACCCCAATAATTATTTTTTTTCTGAACTGAATTGAATTGCGTCATGATGACGTTACGTACTCTAGAAACGAATGTTCAAGGTCATTATGTTAACTGTTCACATTTTCATACAGGAAACTTATACATACAATGTGAAGCTGGTCTTTGTTGGAAATTCTGCGGGTACAGAATAATTTGTTTTACGACAAGGTTCTTAATATTTTGTTGCGCTGCTAAGCAAAACTATTTTGTAATGCCCACCATGTGTCTCTAATGACATGTTTACAGTATAACGCATATGTATGTTAAGCTCCACTAGAGCTGTATTTAAAGCATACTATCTTTTGATTATTGATAAAACACGAACTCTGTATGTGTGTATGCATGTGTGTGTTCACTGTTTTTAAAGTTCATTCTAAGTAAGGGCATCTGTGCCCATTTGAAGGATTCGTTCAGTAAAAAGGGCAACTATGCCACTTAGGGCATTTTCTTAATTATTCTTTCAATCCTGATCAGTTGATCGTAATGTGACTGAAATATGTCAAGCTGTTTAAGTAAACAAAATATATCAGGAGTTTGGCCATGAAGTCTACACTAACGTTGTCCTTAAGTTCAGCATTATTCCATCCATAGTCCATCCATTAGTCCAGCACTAGTTCATCCATTAGTCCATCCATTAGTCCATCCATTAGTCCATTCATTAGTCCATCCATTAGTCCAGCACTAGTTCATCCATTAGTCCATCCATTAGTCGATCCATTATTCAACCCATTAGTTCACCCTAAATTCTACCCATAATTATACCCATTAGTCCAACCAAAATTCCTCCCATAATTCAACCCATTAGTCCAACCAAAATTCCTCCCATAATTCAACCCATTAGTCCAACCAATATTCATCCCATAATTCAACCCATTTGTCCAAAAATAATTCTTAGTATTATTTCGCCTAAAACGTTACCTCCCGCTTCGCCCCCAACATTGCCCCACACATTGCCCCAGCAAGAGCATCTCACGTTGCACCACACATGGCCCCAGCGAGAGCCACCCACGTCGCTCCAGTAAGAGACCCCCACATTGCCACACACATTGCTCCAGTAAGAGCCCCCTACATTGCCTATGTAAGAGCATCCCACATTGTTCCAGTAAGAGCCCCCTAATTTGCTCCAGTAAGAGCCCCCCACATTGCTCCAGTAAGAGCCCCCTACATTGCTCCAGTAAGAGCCCCCCCCCACATTGCCCCACACATCACACCTCACATCGCGCCTTACTTTCTTCTTATGGAAGCCACCTTGAATATTTAACGCCTGCTCAAAATGCACACCAAGATTTGCACACTTTATCAGCTTCCTCTCCTGTCAGTTTCTTTCCTCACCCTGACCCAGTAGTCATGTTTGGCCATGTGATCTTTTGGACGTATGCCATTTGGGCATGTTTGGCCATGTGATCTTTTGGACGTATGCCACTTGGGCATGTTTGGCCATGTGATCTTTTGGACGTATGCCACTTGGGCATGTTTGGCCATGTGATCTTTTGGACGTATGCCATTTGGGCATGTTTGGCCATGTGATCTTTTGGACGTATGCCACTTGGGCATGTTTGGCCATGTGATCTTTTGGACGTATGCCACTTGGGCATGTTTGGCCATGCGCCGTTCAGTCTACTTTTATTTATTTATAATCCTTTGATTTTGAAAAACACTTTAATCTTGTGACGGGATATTTGGTAGACACATTAAAACTTGAGACAAGACAGTTTAATAGACACATTGGAACTTATGATAAGACAGTTTGGTAGACACATTAAAACTTGAGATAAGACAGTTTGATAGATACATTCGGAAGTCTTGATTTTCTTTTTTTCTTCATGATATTTGACGTAATTTAAGATTCCATATGAACTCTTCATTTGAAAAAGTTGTGTAAATGGCAAATTGATGAGTTCTCTGAATGAATCAAACTAGGTGCCCAAGAAACATGGCTTTAAATCCATGGAATCCAACTAACAGAATCAAGAAGTAGCCAGGAAGCCAACAAACAGAATCAAGAAGTAGCCATGAAGCCAACAAACAGAATCAAGAAGTAGCCATGAAACCAACAAACAGAATCAAGAAGTAGCCATGAAACCAACAAACAGAATCAAGAAGTAGCCAGGAAGCCAACAAACAGAATTAAGAAGTAACCAGGAAGTGCAGACAATCCACCAACAATTTTTACTGAAGGGAAAGAACTGGGAAGCACAAGTTGATTGGATTCATTTTTTCTTCTGTTGAGAATTTGAAAAATCGTTCTTTTCTTTTAGTTTTTCTGTTCACTGAGAAGGCTTTTAGCCGATGCATCCGTTGCGTTGATTGTTCTATTTTTATGTTTCCCCTAAGCGTGCTGTACACAACAAAATCCATCACCTAATAGGAATGCACGGATTAACATTATAGCGTTACTCGACACGTCGATGTTGAGGTATAAAGTCATATTTAACGCTAGAAAATAGATTTGCTCTTCACTACCGGGGATGAGCATGTCCGTCAATTGAATTATTTTTCAAAATCTGTAGAGCTTTGCGCGTATAAAAGCGCCGTTTCATTGAGTCAGTGACAGGCCAAAAGAATGAAATAAATTAGTGGTAGGGGAATTTAAAAGGTAGGTGAGGGTGTAATGGTCTATTAGGAAGTCTCTAGGCATCATTTTGAATCTATTATCACACAAAACTACTCACATGACCTCGGCCTACTAACGCAAGCTTGGCCTACTGACATGGCATCGGCCTGCTGACGTTACCTAGACCTACTGACGTAATCTCAGGCTAATGATATGACCTTGGCCTACTGACTTAACATCTGCCTACTGACGTGACCTAAGGCTAATGCTATAACCTCGGCCTACTGACGTGACCTCGGCCTTCTGATATCACCTTGGCCTACTGGCGTGACCTCGGCCTACTGAAGTGACCTCGGTCTGCTGACGTGACCTCGGCCTACTGACATGACCTCGGTCTACTGACGTGACCTCGGTCTACTGACTTGACCTAGGCCTTCTGACATGACTTCGGCCTACTGACGTGAACTCGGTCTCATCTTCGCTTATTTCCATTCCATAACGTTTTCAAGTAATGTTCAGGTTTGTAAAGTTACTTTTCAGGTTATTAAAGTTACTGTTCAGGTTTGTAAAGTTACTCTTCAGGTTATTAAAGTGACTGTTCAGGCTAGTAAAGTTACTGTTCAGGTTAGTAAAGTTACTGTTTAGGTTACTAAAGTTAATGTTCAGGTTAGTAAAGTTACTCTTCAAGTTATTAAAGTTACTGTTCAGGTTTGTAAAGTTACTGTTCAGCTTAGTAAAGTTACTGTTCAGGTTAGTAAAGTTACTGTTGTGTATTCATAACAAGGGCAGCAGGCGCCAAATTCCAATAATGGTCACACATGGATATTTCAATCGTCTATCATTTGTTTTGTTCACTTCTACGCTTGAGGTTCGTGCCTTGTGTAAAGCACGCCAGCTAAAAACTTGAAAACAAAATCAAACCTACTGACGTCAGGAAGAAATCAATAGAGAAAGATCAAGTTTTTTTTTGTGGGTGTTTTTTTTTTAAAATCTTAAAATACAAAGGATGTCAAGTTCAACACAGCAATAAAAAAGTTACAGAAATATAAGATTGTCAGCATCACTTAAAATGTATAGAAACTTTGAAATATGGTTTCACAACTTATATATGTATTAGTATAAGAAGGTGGCCAGGTAGCGCTGAATGCAATAGCCAACAATATAAAATTCCCTGTAACAGCACCTACAAGTGCGTAAATAAGTGTCCCATAGCCAAAACTAAAATTCCTGCACTAAGAAAGGGATTTCTTTAAAATAATGACAGTTATTTATGTTTTATTTGAACCAAAACTTATCAATTTAAATCAGATTTAAAAAACATATTCTATATGTTGACATATTATTATGTTATTGCATTAATATATTATTAATATAAGTCAGGAAAAAATGAGTATGTTAAGTATTTATCTGAATGTGTGATTTCAAATATTTTTATACCATTTTGAAATTACGATACACGATTTTCGGGTTTCCCCGAAGTGTCTAATAAAAGGAAATGAGTAAAACAAAGTATGTGAAAACATGAAAAAGAAGCGCATTAAAACAACGAACGTGTCGACAGGAAGCCTTCGTCAGCGAATTAAATTTTAAAAATTGCACATAGCTGAGAAATATTATCCGAGAGGGTAGAAAAGGAATTGAGCATTAATAAAAGGAGATTGATACAATCACAATGCTATCATCTGCACAATAATATAATTAATTTGAAAGCAAATGTAATTTTAAAAAGTATGTTAGTTTAAGTATTTTATATTTTAAAAAAAAATTATATTGTAACTTTACCATCAATTAAAATGTAAATATGATTTGTACCCGATTATATTATTGCTTTAAATTTATTTCAACATGATGTGGTCGTACATACATGTGGTCTAACGTACGGTCTAACATACGGTCTAACATACGGTCTAACATACGGTCTAACATACGGTCTAACATACGGTCTAACATACGGTCTAACATACGGTCTAACATACGGTCTAACATACCGTCTAACATACGGTCTAACATACGGTCTAACGTACGGTCTAACATACGGTCTAACATACGGTCTAACATACGGTCTAACATACGGTCTAACATACGGTCTAACATACGGTCTAACATACGGTCTAACATACGGTCTAACGATTCAATCTAAAAAAAAATGTTACTGGCTCAAATGACCCAAAAAGTCGTCAGCAATTTCAGTTGTCTTTGATATTAACCACGTGACAAATTTGATCAGATTTGTTGCCTCTTGACAATTTTAAAATAAATAAATGACTCTTTGCCTTTGTGTTATCACACCCCAGAAAAGTTAAGCTTTGTTTCTTGTAAACTGTTCATTTTACCCTTTGATTTCTTTAAATTTAAGGGCGATGAAAGTTTGGTAAAATGGGGGGGGGGGGGGGGGGGGGAGGAGGGAGTTGCACATTTGGATATCAGTATCTAATCACAAGATTATGTTGCAGATTATGTTACAGATTATGTTACAGATTATGTTACAGATTATGTTACAGATTATGTTACAGATTATGTTACAGATTAGGTTACAGATTAGGTTACAGATTAGGTTACAGATTAGGTTACAGATTAGGTTACAGATTAGGTTACAGATTAGGTTGCAGACTATGTCACAGATTATGTCACATATTAAGTCACAGATTATGTCACGGATCATGTTACAGATTATGTTACAGATTATGTTACAGATTGTGTTACAGATTATGTTACAGATTTTGTTACAGATTATGTTACAGATTATGTTACAGATTGAACTTTGGTATACATTTTAATTTAAAATAAATGGCAACATTCTTTAACTATGTCAACTTGACTGCACATTGCTGACAACATGTCTATAGACAACAGTACCCATTAACATTAACATAGCTTATTGGCTACAAGACACAATCACATATAAAAGTACACAACCACATATAGAACAGGACATATACACACGCAAATGAACCAACAGATAATTGTAATTTATTTTACAGAGACTTTGAAACACTTAAAAAATGTGAAAGAGCTCGACGAATGGCCTCCCCTTCATCTTACTTATTTAGTCCGAGCCTTGAAAGTTGTTTGTGCCTGTAAATAACTACAAGGGTATTGATCCAGGACCCCCTAGTCTTGTTAGGCTTCTACTCAACAAGATTTATGGGTTAATTGGGTCTCAGCTCTCATAGGTCACTCTGGGGAAATGTAGGTAACCACATGAATGATTGGTGGTGATTGTCTCCCAGGTAAATCTGATGATTGTAGGGGGGCTGGTCACACAAGCGACTCTGGTAATGGGTAGGGCTTATCAGCCGGGTGTGCCTGAGACTTCTCATCCGGGTGTGCCTGGGGCTTCTCATCCGGGTGTGCCTGGGGCTTGTCAGACGTATGAAATATGATGACGAGTTGATGACAAGATGTAACTCACAAATTTTGAACTTAATGATGACAAGATGTAACTCACAAATTTTGAACTTAATGATGACAAGATGTAACTCACAAATTTTGAACTTAATGATGACAAGATGTACCTCACAAATGTGAACTTAATGATGACAAGATGTACCTCACAAATTTGAACTTAATGATGACAAGATGTACCTCACAAATTTGAACTTAATGATGACAAGATGTACCTCACAAATTTGAACTTAAAGATGACAAGATGTAACTCACAAATTTTGAACTTAATAGTGACAAGATGCAACTCACAAATTTGAGCCTAATGATGACAAGATGTACCTCACACATTTGAATCTAATAGTGAAAATTTTTTCCTCAAGAAACCCCAAAAATTGAAAATTAGTAATCTAAGGAATTTTAAAAGAGAAATGATTCAGGTTAGATATATCTAAAACGAATGATATTACGATACTGTTATATTACGATATTGTCATATTACGATTTGTCATATTACGATACTTTTATATTAAGGTTAGTATTTGTACTAATGGGATAATTGGATATTTTCATACTGTGATATTGTGAAATTATAATTTTTTGATATTGCGGTTGTGATATTGTCACATTAAGATATTATAATTGTTCCGTCGAGGAATGAGTTCAAATACTGCCGCTGATTCGTTTCAACGTAAGTTTCTCAAAGACTTGGAATTCTCAGTCCAGTGTCGTGGGATTTTCTTTGCACTGCGCATGTTCTTCCTGATCAAAGATCCTTCAGAAGTTTAACGTCAAACTCAGTCAAACAAAATTGATTTACAAAATGCCAGAGGGTGAGGCCAATCATGGAAATAAAATTCAAACAAGCATCGTGGGGTATGTATGCCCTAACCCAACTTCAGATGCCTTCTGGTATCGTTTTATAAGCTATTCTTTTGATTATACATAGACTAGATGTTGCTCGATATTAGTGTGCACCTAATTTTAACTGGCTGTTAGGTAAGAAAATAACTGGATCGATACCAGCATGCATTTGATGTGAACTAGAAATTATGTTAGCGCAAAACTGGATCGATACCAGACTGTATCTGTTGTGAGCTAGAATTTATGTTAGTTAATATCTGGATCGATGCCAGCTTACATTTGTTGTGAACAAGAAGTTAGCTCAGTAAATAACTGGATCGATACCATAATAATTTTATGTGAATTATAAGCTAGGTCAGTAAAATATGAATGGAATCGATACCAGCATACATACGCTGTTAAGTAAAACTGTTTGGCTAGTACATAACCATTTGTCATCTTATTTTAGTCTTCGGCAACAGACTCTATCTCCTATCGCCTTACAGCCACTAATTATTGCCACCAGCCCATCTTTTCCTAAAGCCACTTATCATGGCCATCAACCCATCATTTCATACAGCCACTAATCATGGCTGCCAACACATCATTTCATACAGCCACTAATCATGGCTGCCAACACATCATTTCATACAGCCACTAACTATGGCTTCGCCTTGTTCTCCACCTAATATTAAAATCTATATTATTTTATCAACATCAAAAAGAAATCTAATAATAACATTTTAAATGATTTTTATAAAATTGCTTTTCTTTAATAAAAATTTACAAGAAGATTAATTTGAGTTTTTAAAAATTGAAATGTTTCAAAGACAGGATTAAGCTCCGGGCCAAGCGATAGATTATTGCTTTGATAGGATTTTGACATTTTTAATTTTTCCATTATTTCTAATCAAGTTAAGATTTCGAAGCCAGATTTGATTTTAAGTGACGTGCTTGTGTGGGTTATTTAATGCGGCTTTCAAGTTTAAAATATGCGTGTAATTTACTAGGCGAGTTCAAACATCATTTGGATTAAGAGAATATCAAAATTCCCTTTAGGATTTATCCATTACAAATCTGATCGCTTTGGGCTCGAAAAAACACAACATAAGTAATGTAATGAAGATTTCATTAGACATTGCGAAGAACAGCAGTGACATTTCAAAATCTTTGATTTTTTTTACCTAACTCCCTTTTAACAGGTGGTTCTCAACCTGTAGGTCCCTTTCAAAAGGGGTCAAAAGAGGGTTCACCTACGACCATCGAAAAACACATATTTTTGAAGCAACGAAAATCATTTATGGTTGGGGGTCACCAGAACATGAGGAAATGTATAAAAGGGTCGTGGCATTATGAACATTGAGAACCACTACTTAAAATGGTCCTTCAAGATCTTCAAAATGTATTGTTGCTAGAGTTTGGCATCGGTTAAAGATTGTTTTAAATTGCATTTTTAAGCTTTTGTCCACACAAACATAATTAAATATATATCGCAGAATGGCAGTGAAAGGGGAAGCTGCTAATGTGCTTAAGTTTTGAAATAAGTCATGTCAAAAACGAATCCTGGATATTTTGCGTGTTAGTCTTGTACCATTCAGGATTTCTATTGAAGCATTTACGTTATATTTAGCATTTTCCAGAGAGACAGGCGACAGGATAAACAAATAATGACCCGACACGACACATACATTTTATTGAATAATTCGCTGTAATGTTGTCACAAGATGAGACATAATTGCCACAATTAGGCCGCTAACCCGCTCTTTGAAAGTAGCATCACCCTCCCGGGCGCTGGGTTTTCCACAACTATGTTGCACTGCGGTGTAGGACTGAGGTTGGGGGTGGGGCTTACGGGATAGAACTGTGCATGATGTCATGATCTTTGAGATGTTTACACCGTTTTCGATGAGAGGCTAGCGAATGTGAATGTTTGTACATGACGCCATCAATTTTTGGAATGTTTACATATTTTTGGGTTGGAGGTTAGCAAAGATGAATGACTTTAAATGACGAAATCGTCTTCTACATGTTCAGACATTTTGGATTAGAGGCTAGAGGATATGAATACTTGTTCCCCTCCTAAAAAAAAATCTATAATATTACATCAACATGAAAAAAAGTCTAAAAATAACATTTTTAATGATTTTCTATGCATACTAGTAACACACCGGATATGATCTATATGGAGAATAAATCGCTAACAAGATCTTCAATTTTACGTAATTGCCTTGTCTCTTTCCTGTTTGTTTTTTTACATTTTACTCCAAGTCACTTCCTTTCCATTCTTCTTTACTTTGCTTCTGTCTGCTGTTTTGCGCCCATTCCTATTTTTCTCCTTTTTTACGTAAGATATATTTATATACATTTTACGTAAATTTAATACATACTTATTTGTTTTGTTGTTGTACTGATGAAGCCATGTGCCGAAACGTCTACTTGTGTTGTATGTAAAATTATTCTTAAAGCTTAACATGTTTTGTTCTATTAACACAAAGTGCTCGTGTCTGATTCATCTTTTTTAAAGCTTTGTCACAGTCCACCACTTTTTACATGACGCCATCAATTTTGGAATGTTTACATGTTTTGGGGTTGGAGGTTAGCAAAGATGAGTTACTGTAAATGACGAAATGGTCTTCTACATGGTCCTAGATTAGAGGTTACCAAAGACAAATTACTGTATATGACGTCATTTACTTTTGAATATTTAAAAGTTTTCTCTCACCTCATCACGCAACTTAAAATTATAATTCAAACTAGAACAATCGGCAAATTAGTAATAGTATCTTAATTGGATCATCATTATCTGAGTCTGTTTTTTTTAGGATCCCTTTTTTAAATGTCTATCTAATTGGTAGTTTTAATGTCAGTTTTAACAGCAGCACTCTACAAACAGACAGATTGTGGATTGGAAACCAGAAGATGAAATAGATTATCATGGGCAGAGCCTATTTTCAAGGCCGAAAAATGGGGAGAAATCTTTGATGTTAGAGTAAATATTATTTAATCGCTCTTCACGGCTTACTTTTCAATGTTAGTTTGTCGCCCAATGCGATCTGAACAGATTTGAACAGCTTGCCGGGCATTCAGTTCGACGACAGCAGATTGCGGGTTTGTAGAGGAAATGGGCGAGTGGGCATCGACCTAATTCACACCAGTAAAAGCTTTTAATGGAGACAAAAATATCACGTGATTTTGAAGGCAGTGTACGCTGGAATCTTTTATTTCATTGGTCGTTTTTTCCACTTATTTATTTCATCAGTCAGAGGGACATTGCAATGTGACTGTTTGCTGTTCATCACGAGCGTGAATTTGGGACCATTTCTTGAACTGACCGCCCAACCGGTGATCCCAAACCATGGTTCCCCACATGGCACCCCTGGAGCCTTCCCAGATTTCCTAGGCACACCATAATTAAAAAATGACGGGAAAAAAAAAATTTCCCGTTGTTTTACACTGGTTTGACACTGGTTTTACACTGGTTTTACACTGGTTTTACACTCGTTTTACAATGGTTTTACAGTGGTTTTACAGTGGTTTTACAGTGGTTTTACACTGGTTTTACACTGGTTTTACACTCGTTTTACACTCGTTTTACAATGGTTTTACACTGGTTTTACACTGGTTTTACACAGGTTTTAGACATGAAATAAACATTAGCGAGTTGGTTTTTTTATACCCCACTATGGAACATAAAAAATTGAACATAAAATAATGGAACATAAAATAATAGAACATAAAATAATAGAACATAAAATAAAAGAACATAAAATAAAAGAACATAAAATAAAAGAACATTAAATATGTTTCACGTTTTAAGAGCGCAGATATATAGAACAGAAATACCAGGATCATATTTTTAAAAAAAACGATTATTCACTTTCTTGGTGTTTGTTTTTACAAAAAAATGTTTGTATCTTTGTTTAAAGAACCCATTTTATAACGTCATCTGTAGCATAACTGTGGCGTCATCTGTAGCATTACTGTCACGTCATCTGTAGCATTACTGTCACGTCATCTGTAGCATTACTGTCACGTCATCTGTAGCATTACTGTCACGTCATCTGTAGCATTACTGTCACGTCATCTGTAGCATTACTGTCACGTCATCTGTAGCATTATTGTCACGTCATCTGTAGCATTACTGTCTCGTCAACTGTAGCATTACTGTCACGTCAACTGTAGCATTACTGTAACGTCAACTGTAGCATTACTGTAACGTCAACTGTATCATTACTGTAACGTCATCTGTAGCATTACTGTAACGTCATCTGTAGCATTACTGTCACGTCATCTGTAGCATTACTGTCACGTCATCTGTAGCATTACTGTCACGTCATCTGTAGCATTACTGTCACGTCATCTGTAGCATTACTGTAACGTCATCTGTAGCATTACTGTAACGTCACCTGTAGCGTTACTGTAACGTCATCTGTAGCATTACTGTCACGTCATCTGTAGTATTACTGTCACGTCATCTGTAGCATTACTGTCACGTCATCTGTAGCATTACTGTCACGTCATCTGTAGCATTACAGTCAACCTCCATTTTCACACAGAAAGCTGACTGTTCAGTGCACGTCACGACTGGTTTTGTGATCTGAATGCAATTCATTTCTTACTCCACATTTTCTATCATCATTTTCCAAAGCTTCTTCACTTGGATCAGATGAGATACAGACATTTGACCTTGGCTAGACTTGGATGAGATGCAGTCATTTGACCTTAGCTTCACTTGGATGAGATGCAGACATTTGATCTTGGCTTCACTTGGATGAGATGCAGATATTTGACCTTGGCTTCACTTGGATGAGATGCAGACATTTGACCTTAGCTTCACTTGGATGAGATGCAAACATTTGACCTTGGCTTCACTTGGATGAGATTCAGACATTTGACCTTGGCTTCACTTGGATGAGATGCAGACATTTGACCTTGGCGCTTATGACCAAAAATTCCAGTATATGTTTTTGCTTCATTGCAATTTGAAAAGAATTCAACTGTGTGATGTGTCACCGTCATGTTGACACACGTCTTGCCATGTCACCTTCACTACAAGTCACACCTACCACCCTCCTCCATAGCATCCCATATCCTTCCTCTCTATGACACCACATTCTTCCTCCATACCATCCCACCCCCTTCACCCATACCATCCCACATCCTTCCTCCATAATATCACACATACTTCCTCAATACTATCACACATCCTTCCTCATTACCATCCCTCATTGTTTCTTCATGCCATCACAATCCTCTTCCATATCAGGGGGTCAACAAACTTTGGCCCGCGGGCCGGATACGGCCCACGAGGTCAGGTCATCCGGCCCGTATACGCTACTTGAACTTGCTTGACAAAAAACATGGTAACAAGAGACATTGTGATACAATTTAACTTTCAATGTGATGTTTTGAATACTAGATCTTCTCACATGCGAAGATCTCCTAGATTTTCTTGGTTTTTCGCTTCGATATTTTCTAGGACCCATGATCAATTTTTGTTTATCCTTTCTACTAATGTGCGTACAATATCGTCTCAAAGTCGTACAATACGTTATCTTAATAGTAAATAAATAATTATACAATATGTAAAATGAATACAATAACGACTCGCCTCGCAGTGCCTAGTGGGATCGGGTTAATCTGGCGTCAAATAGTTCATTACTAAAAGTAGATGACAGACGTTTATAATGCAATCTGCGGTCACTTTGTGTCGCAGACGTGTATGCGCTGTTGATAATAATTTATATTGAGTGGACGTACAGATCACGTGATCACAGTCTGTCACTGTTCAAAATAAAGTGACCGGTGAAATTTAACGTTCCTGAAAATCGAACTCAGTTAATCATGAAACAAGATGTATTGAAATAAGAATTAATTAACAAATGATGACGTCATTTAAAAAAACCTACCAAGTCATTTCAGAGCGTTTTTGTTTTTTGTTGTTGTTGTTTTTTGTTGTTGTTGGTTGTTTTTTTTTTTTGGGGGGGGGGGGGGGGAAGCTGGTTAAATTGTTTTCTAAAATACGAATCAATTTTCATTAAGCCTATTCCCGCTAATCTATCATTTTCTGATAATTATCAGAAACTGTAAAAGTGTGAAAGAAAAGAAAGAGGAGCGCTGGAAACATTTACAATCTTAGTCACCGTGGTTGGGAGCAACAGCCTTTCGGCAAGTTCAGTTGGTGGAGAACAGAAGAACTTGGAAAGAACATGGTGCTACGGATGCGTGAGAACGCTAGGGACTTACTGGCGTATTATCTGGCTCTGGTTAAGACTATTGATCTCTCACAACTTCTTGTGTTTAGTTGTGACTTCAGTTTGGACATTGAGATAACGAAAGAGTTGACATCCCTTTGCGGCATGCCTGGAACAACTTATTTCTGTGAGGAAACATTTTCAACAAATGAATTATGTGAAGTCAACACGTGGAACGAGATTGACTGATGAACATTTGAAAACAATTCTTTTGATTAGATGCAGGGATTCCAAACCAGAAAAGTGATGATACCTTGAAAGCCAAACGTCGTTTCACAAACTCACTAACCGTTTTTGCTTCTTAGTTTGTGAGATTCGACTAGCTGCGCACTAGGTCTGATGTAACTTTGTTGCTAACGTCGCCTTATTTGCTAACTTTTTTAGTAAATAAATATTTTGGTTGTCTTTCCTTTTTTTGTGCATTGCAGCCACTCACCGATAATTAACATGGAATACTAAACTTACTTTTTCGTATTTTTTCCTCAGAGCTTTCGTTCTGGCTTGCAAGTATTGTACATGATGATTGTCCGGCCCGCGCTCCTCATTTTTTCAGCTTTTCGAAGCACCGTGAAAAAGTTTGGAGACCCCTTTTCCATAACATATCCATGTGCGAACATTATCAGGCAGAGATTTTATTATCCAGTCTTAGAGAGTATCTTATTATTTAATCTTATGAAAGCCACACAGGTCACGACGGTACACAGATTCCATTCAGCGATCAACATTTAGTTGACCTGACGCCTAGAAAGTCCATATTCTAGATCAGGGGTGGCCAACCCAAAAGACTACGCTGGTCACTTTGAAAGCGAGTAAACCCTTCATGCGAAGAAGTGGAGGCCTTCACATACTTAGGCAGCACCATTGACATAAAAATGGTGGATTCGAATCGGATGTCAAGGCTAGAATTGAAAAGGCCAGGTTAGCATTTGCGCTATTAAAGAAAATATAAGAGTCAAAAGAGCTGACTCTCCAAACCAAAGTCGGAATTTTCCCCACAAATTTCAAAACAGTCCTACAATATGGAGCCGCAACTTGGAGAACAACAGCGAGCATTACGCAAAAAGTCCAGACCTTCATAAACACTTGTCTGAGAAAGATTCTGAACATCAAATGGCCAAAACTCATCACCAACAGAGACTTAATGGAAAGGACACAACATGAGCCTGTCGCTGAAGACACCGTTAAGGAAAAGGGTGATGCGGATAGGGCACTCTCTTCGCAAACCCCAAGATCACATCACCAGACAATCCCTAACATGAAATCCACAGGGAAAAAGAATGTGAGGAAGACCTAAGACTATATGGAGACGCGAGCTAGAGGCAGACACGCAAAGATTTGGATACACCTGGGAGCAACTAGAAATGAAAGCCCAGGGCCGAGATGAATGTAAAATTCTTGTAGGCGGCCTAAGCCCCAGACGGGGGGAAGGGCAGACGTAAATAAACCGTTGGCTTGACGCATGTCATGAAACCTTGTATTACATTATTGAAATAAAACGACCAGTAATTCTAAATCTATTTTAAATGCACATAGTGAAATGCTAAATAAAAAAACAGAATAAAATTAAAACAGTGTGACATCGTATTATCTTTTTTTCTTCTCCCTAATCTGTTGTAATAGGGTTTTCTTTACCAATGAAATGAACAACAAAGAATCTCAGTCGTGAACGTTCATGCCAAAATAGCTGATGTGGCGGACCGCATGCAACCGCGGGCCGCGGCTTGGCCAGCCCTGATCTAAACAATAGAAATTTGTGGTGGCAGATCATGTCCCAAATTACAGCATTAGAAATGTTCAAAGAAAAGTATTGGTAACCAGGACTTGACCGAGGGCAGTTTTTGACACCGGTCCGGGTATTTGTTTATAAAATACCCGGTGGGTTCAAATGTCACCAAAAATATTGTAAACTACTAATTTTCTATAAACAATAGTCCCACAGAGAGTCCTACAGACATTCCTACATTCTACCTGCCAGCCTGTAAACAATATGACTAAAAACAGTCTTACAGACAGTCCTACAGACAGACCTGCATTTTACCTGCCGGCCTGTAAACAATAGGACTACAAACAGTTCTAAAAACTGTTCCACAGACAGTCCTACGGGCAGTCCTACGGACAGTCCTACAAACAGACCTACAGACCGTGCTGTCCCTTAAAGTAATCAAAAGAGAGCCACGGGTAATAGTCGCCTCACACTAAAGAGAAGAATCCAAACCCTCTCACCTGAGTTCAACCGTCAACCTGGACACCCGCTGCGTGATAGTTTCATTTTTTTTACTCAGTACTATTAATATCAAATATGGAAGCAGGACACACCAGAAGCTAAATAAATATAATATATGTTTTATTTTGTCTAGGTGCGTCAGAGATTCAGTATTACACACACACTCATGCACGCGCGCACACACACACACACACAAGAGTTACTTGTATAAATTAAAATTTTCTCTACAATTGGGAAATAAATGTTAACAAACATCTTCTCTTCAAATGCCCTCGTTGTGACAGTAATTGTATCGACAGAGTCAAAGAAGATATAAATATGTTCCTGTTAAAATCTATCAATTGTGTCAGTCATATTTCCGACTGTCAATCATGGATGCTGCTGGGGAGGCAGTTTACAGTGAAAATATCAATGGTGATAAGAGCAACTGTGAGTGATGTCACCAACTGTTTTCTCATGTCAACAACACTTTTTCCTCATGTCAACAACTGTTTATCATGTCAACAACTGTTTATCATGTCAACAACACTGTTTCTCATGTCAGCAACTGTTTATCATGTCAACAACACTGTTTCTCATGTCAGCGACCGTTTTCTCATATCAGCAACTGTTCATCATACTAGCAACTGTTTCTCATTTCAGCAAAAGTTTGCACATTGAGGCAATCCTCCGAAGTCCGGTCCCAAATTATTTCCAATGATTACTCCTTACTTAAAAGTCTTGGGCATCATTCTGTTTTGAAATTCATGTTTGCGGTAGTGGACGACGTTGGATGGTTGTCGGCCGTCGAGATGCACAAACACCAGAGAGCATTATCACTAATCGTCACGGACGCTTTGGCGAGGATATCAAAATGTCGGTCAGTTCAACAACAACAACGGGATTTCTGCACAAACTGCCATGTGCACGCGCGTGAATTTGTTGATCCAGTAGACCAAGACATTCACACACAATATTGAAGGACTTAGGATGCAAGCGAAACGTGTAATAGAAATGAATGATGCTCACTCTTCAGGATTCGTGTAACAACTGACTTCTTCTCCTTCTTCTTATATTTGACGGACCCACGATCAATTTGTTGATCATTCTGGCTCCTGGTTTAAATTCAGAGTTTGCCTTCTCTGAGATGGGTTGCCGTCCAAGGTCAACGAGTCCCATCCACCCGGGGTGCTTGGGATGGCTTTGGTGGGGATTGAACTCCAAACCACCGGCTTTTTGGTTTGAGACAGTTTAGACCGCTCGGCCACCCAGCGTTTAGACCGTTTAGGCCACCCAGCGACTTTATTTTGACCTTCTCATGACGTTCCAAAACTTTCATGACTAAAAACAACGCATGACGTCCAGTCATACTGTCACAAAACGTAAACTCTGCTATCAAAGTGGTACTGGTCACGGTCTGTTTGCCAGCTCCTTGGGGGCCTTTCAGTGGTGCAGCAGTCCCAAGCAGAATGTTTTCGCCTGGTATTTGCAAATGCTATGCGGCGTGCCAATGACAAAATTTAGTATTTACTGACTGGTTTTTAAATTGACAGTTATTTTCAAAAGCTATGACTGACATGTCTGCTGTTTTCTAACAATAAACACTGTGTATTGCATTTTTTTCATACGAAATAATTTGGGACCGGACTTCGGAGGATTGCCCAAATTGTCTATATAATACAATTATGGCTAAGTTGATCTGTTGTTTCAATCGGTACAGTGATTATAATAACTTATAACATAGTCTACATCAAATTATAAGTGTACTCTTATTTTAAAGTGATATTTTTAGTACCATGAACTTTTTTTTTAAAAAGTGATACATTCCAGAAGCCCTAATGAAATACTAATAATTTTTATACTCTATATTTTAAAAAAAGTCATCTTACCTTATTGAGAAACATACCAAGTTAAAATCAACGGAATTCTCCGCCACATAATAATCACATTCACATCTATTTTGAAAGCACACTGAGAAGACCAACCAAGACTCAACATTTAATGATCAGTAAGAAAATGACCGCGTGGAATACTGGAGCTTTTGGCGTTATCCGTTCTTCGCGTGTTTTCTCTCCCTTCTTGCGCTTCACGCGACAACCTGTGAGGACGTCATCGACTTCCCTTTGATCTTTCTCTCATCTGCGACACACCCTCGTCCCCCAAAGAGCCGGCGCCTACCTGCTCACAGAAGAGGACCAGGCCAGCAGGCGGCGCGCGCTCACAGACTGAGGGGTGGCTGGGGCGATGGAAGGTTGGTGGGGAGGGTCACAAGATGGATGAATTGGTGTTAAAGGAAAGGGGCGAGTGTGAGTAGACATTGATGGGCTCGGAGGATCTAAATCATTCAGTGTTACTATCTACTTGTGAATATGCTGGGTTTTTTTTTTTGATTAGCAGAAATGATGGACATATAGCATCATATCATCGGACATAACTGCATTTTTCCAAAACACAACTCAATTTGAACTACTGGTGTTTCAAGACAGTATAGTACTTTACTAATGATGTTCCAAGACACAATACTGTTTTAGTAATGATGTTCCAAGACAAATACTGTTTTAGTAATGATGTTCCAAGACACAATACTATTTTACTAATGATGTTCCAAGACACAATACTGTTTTAGTAATGATGTTCCAAGACACAATACTGTTTTACTAATGATGTTCCAAGACACAATACTATTTTACTAATGATGTTCCAATACACAATACTGTTTGACTAATGATGTTCCAATACACTATACTATTTTACTAATGACGTTCCAAGACACAGTACTATTTTGATCTAATGACGTTCCAAGACACAGTACTATTTTGATCTACTGGTGTTCCAATACGTAATACCATTTGATATAATTGTGAGTTATCCATGACACAATCCATGTTGGATTGCCGTAAACTTTCTTCCTTCCCAAATGCCGTTTTAACAGTTTTAGTTTTGAAGGACGCCTGACCTCGACCCTCCTCGGTTGAACCAGGCCAAGGTACCTTAAATCGTGGGGTCCTATTAGTTCCAGTCTGCAGACCACCGTCCGCCCAACTTAGATTGAGTCCAGGATCGAACCTCATCCCGACAGTTTACACCTCGCAGCACTAACACTTCGTGTATGACATGTCGGGGACCTTCCCTGGCCCGGGCCCTCGCATCTCACAGACAGGTCACCCATGTAATCAAGGGGACCCGTAGTCTCAATGATGAAATCTATCACTGTCATCATTAACTCGCGGAGGGGGTTTGGATAGTCTGGGACCAGATCTGGATGGCCGTTGATGACTCAAGTTGGCTCCGACTCTTCTGCGTTTGGAGTTTGTTGATGATGGTGACGTCAGTGAAAATCTTAAACATCTCATAATGATGTCAGGACGGAAATAAATTAGTTGTGGTGCTTGCCCGAAAGTGCAATATCTTTGAAATTCTAACGTAACATTACTCCCTAACTAGTGTATTGAAACTTAACGTTGGTCGTAGTGTACAGAATACGGTTTGTCGTGGCTCAGGGCGGAAAACGTCGTAGCCTAACTATTTTTGTAGAACGTCGGACAAACATTTCTGAAAACATGGCGGCTACTAGCGTGTTCCAGCAAATCATGAAAACATGGCGGCTACCAGCGTGTTCCAGCAAATCATGAAAACATGGCGGCTACCAGCGTGTTCCAGCAAATCATGAAAACATGGCGGCTACCAGCGTGTTCCAGCAAATCATGAAAACATGGCGGCTACCAGCGTGTTCCAGCAAATCATGAAAACATGGCGGCTACCAGCGTGTTCCAGCAAATCATGAAAACATGGCGGCTACTAGCGTGTTCCCGCAAATCATGAAAACATGGCGGCTACCAGCGTGTTCCAGCAAATCATGAAAACATGGCGGCTACTAGCGTGTTCCAGCAAATCATGAAAACATGGCGGCTACTAGCGTGTTCCAGCAAATCGTTCGGACGATCCTTGTATCTAGAGTAGGGTGACCCAATCATGAACTGGAAAAAACGGGACTCAACCAAAGCGGGTTTTGGTGGGGGGGAGGGGGATGCCCTCCAGCTAAAGAGGGGTTGGGGGCCTCCGCCGGAAACTGTTTATTGAAATATGATTATTTTAACTATTTCGAGGCATAGAAGTCTTTTTTAAATTTACCTTCACTTTGGTAATTTAATTTAAGCTTTGAGGCATTTCATTTAACGAAAACAATACTATTGGCAGTGAATACTTATTTATTTACATAGTTTTTAATTTTAAAACATAATACAATAGAGCAAATTAAATGCATCAATCACGCGAGCCCACATCACTCCGGGCACTGGCCACACAGCTAGCCATAATATTACTTGAAGTTAGATTACAAATTAGGAAGTTTTAGTGATTTGAAAATGTGTTTGGTTTTAGAAACGGGACATTTAGGCGTCCCGAGGGACTTTTTCGGGACGCCGGGTACGATTTTGAAAAAACGGGACGATTCCGTTTTTTCGGGACGATTGGTGATTCTAATCTATAGTCAATATTACATGTGCCGTACACGCAATAAAATCCCATTTCACAAAATAGCAGTAAAATAAATTGTGTCAAATATTGTGTCAAATATTGTTGTAAACAACTTTTGATTTAGGTCAAGGGTCACTTTGCTAACATAGTGGTACTGAACAGTGTTGCCATTTTGTTCGACCCGAGTACCAGGATGATGACAGCAGGTGTATTAATAGATGTCCGCCATTAAAGGACAAGCCCCATAGTATTTACTGGTGAAGCAGTTGCCACTAGTGGTGTTTAACTCTTCCTGCTTTTTGCTCCAAGATCACGTAGATGACATCACAGTTGTTTGATGTTATAAACTTAACTGTAAACTTGCATAATGGATTTACTGATGTTACAGAGAGCTTGTTTACATCATATTTCTCGTGCGTGCCCTCTGATTGACCCCGCATGAGACGCTGTGTTCACAAAGGGGTGTGGCTTAGGCCTTTGAAGTATCTTGTTTACAATCGGCTTCCAATTACGCATTGGGTATAATGACTCGGGGTACTTTCTGGAATGTACTCCTTAACCCGAGATATGTAAACAACACGTCATAAGCCCTTCTGGAAGCGCCTTACTCTACACCTATATAAGGGATTGACAGGCACGGACGAGGGGAGATTTTCATATAGATTCTCTTAACATTACGAGGCGTGTTTTATTCTTTGTGTATTTGTGTGCTCCTACTTATATGTGTTTATTTCGCATTATTTATTGGCATCATTATTTCTAATTGTATTAACTGTGTACCGGTACGAGATCCACCATACTGTAAGTTGAAGATTGTAATTTTATTTTATTTTCTTTTGTAATTATCTTTAGACATAATAAATCTTATTAATTGTAACTAGAAACTGTTTTGGGTCGTATCTTTAATATTGTTGATTCTGTGGTATCGTCCTTTGTTAGGCACTGATTACAACGAGCCAATTAAAATTAAAATAGGAGATTAATTTCTCCCAATACAAGTCAGTGCGTAACACTGAGAAGTCACATACGTTAACTTGAAAATATCAAGAATATTGGCAGATAATCCTGGCACTTCAGACTCATAGATACATGGAATATAACATGGCATAATTAAATACTAGAGTATATATTATAGATATTAACATGTAAATATTTAACCACAATTTTGGAGAATATAGGTAGGGGTTAACGGCACTTAACATTTCTTGTACAATCAAATTCCACTGTAAACTGTACTCTCTACGCTACACTAACTACGTCCAATTCTACATTAAATTGTACTCTCTAAGATACAAACATCCAATTCTACTGTAAACTGTACTCCCTAAGACACAAGCATCCAATTCTACTGTAAACTGTACTCTCTAAGACACAAACATCCAATTCTACTGTAAACTGTACTCTCTAAGAGAAAAACATAAACTGTACTCTCTAAGACACAAACATCCAATTCTACTGTAAACTGTACTCTCTAGGACACAAACATCCAATTCTACTGTAAACTATACTCTCTAAGACACAAACATCCAATTCTTCTGTAAAATGTACTCTCTAAGACACAAACATCCAAATCTACTGTAAACTGTACTCTCTACGCCACACAATTCTTCTGTTCAAAATTATAATCTCTAAGTGCAAGCCAACCTAGCGTCTAAATGCGGCTGACGTCACATTTAAATGTCCAGGAAGTTGCCTGGGGCACATCCAATGTTCAGCTTGCACTCTTAAATAAATGAACATCTTGAACGTTCAGCCTGTTCTGTGGTGAGAGTGGTTAAAGAATGAATCCAGCATGAACTGGTTATAATATCGTAACAGTTAGTGACACATAGAGGCACTGGCAACAGTTAGTGACACAGAGAGTCATTGTCAACAGTTAGGGAAACAGAGACACATTGGCAACAGTTAGTGACACAGATAGTCATTGGCAACAGTTAGGGACACAGAGAGACATAGGCAACAGTTAGGGACACAGAGAGTCATTGGAAACAGTTAGAGACACAGATAGACATTGGCAACAGCAAGTGACACAGATAGTCATTGGCAACAGTTAGAGACACAGATAGTCATTGGCAACAGTTAGGGCACAGAGACTTATTGGGAACAGTTATTGACACAGAGACACATTGGCAACAGTTAGTGACACAGAGACACATTGGCAACAGTTAGTGACACAGATAGTCATTGGCAACAGTTAGAGACACAGAGAGTCATTGGCAACAGTTAGGGACACATAGACTTATTGGTAACAGTTATTGACACAGAGACACATTGGCAACAGTTAGTGACACAGAGACACATTGGCAACAGTTTGTGATAGAATACATCTAACATGCCAATAAGAATATGACCTCAGACTGTGGTCAGGCGTCGGAATGTTAAAACTGTCGTGGGCAACCCCAATGACTTCAAAGGCAACTTTGATCACGAGAAAACTCTTCATAGGTCACTTTGATTGCCAGACAACTCTTCACAGGTCACTTTGATCACGAGACAACTCTTCATAGGTCACCTTGCCACACAACTCTTCACATGCCACTTTGATTGCAAGTCAACTCTTCACAGGCCACGCTATATAAAACCACTTATAATAATAATAAAAATAATAATATGCCTAATGTTCTTTTTTTATTTTATTTTTATTTCCGGTTGCAATAAGATGGCGGGAAAAAAAGAAAACAAAAAGATCACAAAAGGAAGGAAACATCGGTTTTACTAAAGATCAATTGATCGAAATAGTCCTTTCTTGGGAATATTTCCTTAAGAATCTGGACAGGTTCATAATCTTTGTTTCGGATGCGTATTTTTCCTTCCATCAACATTTCGTTGACAAAATTTCCATTTTCACTTTACAAAGGATAACTTCCGGCTACAACAAGATGGCGGTATAATAATAATACACAAAAGGGAGTAAGTATTAATTTCAACAAAAATTAGTTGCAGGAAATGGTCATTTAAGTGAAAAATATACTATAGACTCTGGCCGGAATTTTATTTCATATTGCTTGGAACCACCTGGACAATGCCGCCGTGGACTCGACGTTAATGGAGAGTTTCAAGGCCGCCCTGGCACCCGCCAGGAGCAATTACGATAGCCGTATCTTTTCCTAAACCATTTGACATATGCCAGTATTTGGTTGCAGCTATCAGAATCAGAATCCGCATTTTTACTTTTTATAAGAGTGTGTACAGGAAGAGGTAGTACACCTGATTGGGGGGAAAAGTTGTGTTTCTAGAATCAATTCTTCCGCCTTGCTCCTCTCCTGTCACTCAACTCTCACCTGTGCATCCCAGCAGCTGTTAGCATGCAACAGTGGGCATACCCTGGGCAACGGCTTCCACTAGTCTGGTAAACCAGGTGAGGGTAGCTGATGGACCTCAAACCCTCGATGATTTAGGTCTGCCTACCTACTGCATGCGAAGCCTGGACGTCGATGGATCCTTCGGAGGAGACCATTTAGGTTCAACGGAGGAGATGGCGATCACAGCAACGCACCGTGGAGTGTGTAGAGCAAGATGGGGCACATTCTTTAAAAACCCCAAAATTAACTTTTTGGGGCATCCGTAACAATATCCTTCAAACCATTGTATAACCCAACCCAAGTCCAATACATCATACATTGTATAGGGCAAGGTCTAAAAGACAATTTCAATCATGTCCAATACATCATACATTGTATAGGGCAAGGTCTAAAAGACAATTTCAGTCATGTCCAATACATCATACATTGTATAGGGCAAGGTCTAAAAGACAACTTCAATCATGTCAAATACATCATACATTGTATAGGGCAAGGTCTAAAAGACAATTTCAATCATGTCAAATACATCATACATTGTATAGGGCAAGGTCTAAAGGACAATTTCAGTCATGTCAAATACATCCTACATTGTATAGGGCAAGGTCTAAAAGACAATTTTAGTCATGTCCAATACATCATACATTGTATAGCGCAAGGTCTAAAAGACAATTTCAGTCATGTCCAATACATCATACATTGTACAGGGCAAGGTCTAAAAGACAATTTCAGTCAGTAAAAATTGAAATAAATGAAGAAAGAGCAGCCCCAAATGAACTGGAATAGTCTGTAATAAAAGCATTGATTATTTCCCTTTGCCTATCCACCGCACGAAAGGATTGCGCTGCAGGGGAGACAATTAACAATACCCGTAATTTTCTGTCTTCTTGGACGGTCAGACTCAGTTTTCTCCCACTAACTGGAATAGGTGTCGACATCTGATATATTTTTCAATGGGTCTCACACTCTGATCAATTGTAAAATAGGTCTCACAGTGTGATACATCGTTAAATGGGTCTAAAAATTTGATATTTTATTAAGTAGGTATCACAATGTGATATATTGGTTAAGTAGGTACCATAATGCGATATATAATTAAATACGTCGTACAATGGGACATATTGTTAAAAATATTTCATCAAAGGACCCAACAAAACGTCATACTTTTATTTTAAACATTGTTTTTTGTTCCTCGAAGAAATCTTCTTGCCGACCCATTTTTTGTCGTCCTTTTTTTCAGGTTTTCCCATATTTCCTTTCGCCCATCTTCCTTTACCTAACCCGATTGTAGTTGCTCACCCATATGGTTGTTTTTAACATGTAAGTACTACAGCATCCTCTTAGAACATCTCTCAAGTGTCCTGTTGGAAGTCTATCATAAATCGATTATTCCCAGCACCCAAGAGTCCGGACGACTAGCACTGAGTTGCCTCAGGATTGGACGTTCATCAGAGTCCAGCTGAGCCTCGAGCCAAAGCCAGTCCTTGTGACACAAAGTGGTCATCAGCCATCACAGCACGAGGTCGGCAAGGACCTAGAAATATAATAACATGGCGAGTTCGGCGGCGCGTATGGGGGAAGGGTTGGGGCTGGTGTGGGGAAGTATGTGTCTGGTGTAGGGTTGTTGAAGAGAGGTGCGGGGCTGGTGTGGGGAAGTATGTGTCTGGTGTAGGATTGTTGAAGAGAGGTGCGGGGCTGGTGTGGGGAAGTATGTGTCTGGTGTAGGATTGTTGAAGAGAGGTGCGGGGCTGGTGTGGGGATGTATGTGTCTGGTGTAGGGTTGTTGAAGAGAGGTGCGGGGCTGGTGTGGGGATGTATGTGTCTGGTGTAGGGTTGTTGAAGAGAGGTGCGGGGCTGGTGTGGGACAGGGGTGTGGAAGTTTGGTGCAGGGTGTGAAGGGTAGTGAGCTGGTATAGAGCTGGTTTGGAGGGGGTATGGGGCTGGTGTGGGACAGGTGTGGTGTAGGTGTAGGGCTGGTGTGGGGGGTAGGTGTTTGCTTGCTGGTTTCTGTTTTTTGGTGGTGGAGTAAAGCTTGCATGTTACAGGAGGGAGGCAGGGTAGGCCTGGTGTGGTGCACGGGTGGAGCTGGTGTGGGGCAAGGGTAGGACAAGGTTGAGGCTGGGAGACATCAAAGAAGAAGAAGACATGACGGAAAGCCATTTAAAAAGTGAGCACAGGAATCGCTTTTACAGGAGTCAGTGTTCAATGTTCTGAAACTCGGTGGCTTTCTTGTGATGGTTCGTTTGAGGCTGACGTGCAGGAGGGGGGATTGGCAGGACTTCCCGCTGGGATGATTTTGGACGCGAAACCAGATCAGAGACGTACTGCCCATAGGTCAATGCTCTCTCAGTAAAATCTGAAGCTACTAAAGGTGAGGGTGTCAAGAGATCAAAACAAAATAGCTTTTTACCTTGACCTAAATATTGGCAAGAAGCGACCCCAGACATTTTCGTTATGCCAATTCCAAATATCTAATAACTAGACTCAGTTTTATTTTTTCGTATAATTTTTCTCATTTGGCAACCAACACCATCATCCCAACACCACTATCTCCCCAGCCCACCAACTTGCCCTCACAATCTCCCCATCCCACCAACTTGCCCTCACAATCTCCCTAGCCCGCCACCCTACCCTCACTATGTCTCTAGCCCGCCACCCTAACCTCACAATATCCCTAGCCCACCACCCTACCCTAAACATCTCCCGAGCCCGAAAAAGTTATAGTAATGGTTGTTCTTACATCTTTAATCTTAGTACATGAGGCCCTATCACTCGTGGTCCAATCATCTGTCGTCTTAGCAACTGTGATCCTAGCATCTGTGGTCTATGCAACTGTGGTCCTATCATCTGTGGTCTATGCAACTGTGGTCCTAGCGTCTGTGGTCTATGCAACTGTGATGCCAGCATCTGTGGTCTATGCAAATGTGATGCTTTCATTAGCCAAAGGCAGCACAAGGCAGCCCAAGGCAGCACAAGGCAGCACAAGGCAGCACAAGGCAGCACAAGGCAGCACAAGGCAGCACAAGGCAGCACAAGGCAGCACAAGGCAGCACAAGGCTGCACAAGGCAGCACAAGGCAGCACAAGGCAGCACAAGATACGCATAGGAGTGAAATTGATAAATAAGTCACCTTCTTGGGCACATATATATCGCGGGTAGGAAAAAGAGTATGTACAATTTTTCGTGGATGACAATATCTTTACATCTAATAAAATTACAGTTGTAAAGAAAAAATGCTATATTCTCATTTAACCTCTTAAGAAAATCAATAATCTATGACGTTAACAAAAAATAAGTACATTTACACAATTGTACCCATAAATATCAAAACCCAATCATTTTACACAAATGAAAATTTAATTTTAAAAATAAATATGGTTAAGATTTTTTTTAGATAAATAAATAAATAGATAGATAGGAAGACAGATAGACAAAAAGATTAGATAGATAGATAGATTAGTTAGATTAGAAAGATTAAATAGAAAGATAGATAGATATATAGATAGATGGATAGATGGATGGATGGATGGATGGATGGATGGATGGATGGATGGATGGATGGATGGATGGATGGATGGACGGATGGATGGACGGATGGATGGATGGATGGATGGATGGATGGATGGATGGATGGATGGATAGATGGATAGATGGATAGATAGATATTTAGACAGAATGACTGACAGACTGCTTACTTGATTAGTTGCGCAACAGGTATCTTTTATTCGGTAAACTATTTGTATGTATGTCCCGTTTGCGCTCCTACACCATTCAAGCGATAAACTTTGGTGAGTTGTTTTCCACAAGCCCGCGCATTTGTCTGAATCATTAAAATCCTCCTATAATATTCCGAGTTGGAACATTGGCCCTAAATTCCCATTTTTTTTTCTTATTCGAGCTTTGTAAAAAAATAAGTTCCGTCTGAGCTCCTATATCATTTATCCGACTGCGATAAAACTGTGATGATATGTTACGTGCACATCCCCAAATGTTTGTGAATCATTACAATCATTTTAAAATATTCCGTTTTGACCCAGGTGCCCTGTGTTCGTTGTGCCTTAGATGAGCTCTATAAATATCATGGTCCAAATGAGCTAATGCATGGGTGGATAGAACTTTAATCAAATACAAATAGCGACATTAACGCTGTGTCTAGCATTATAAACAGGTTTCTGAAGTAATAAAACCATTCTACGATATTCCTTTTGCGGCCGGGGGCCCTAAATTCACCCCCCCTTATATTAGCTATATTAATATAATTTCCTATACCATTTATCTGATTGCGATAGAACGTTGGTGAATTGATATGCTCCCGCCTGACAATGTTTCTAAATTAGTACAACCATTTTAAAACATTCCGTTTCGAGCCGTCGGCCCTTACTTCGTGTTTTCTTATATGCTCTTTATAAATCTAATTTCAAAGAGAACTAATGCATTGGTGGATAGAAGTTTAATAATATACAAAAAGCGACATTTCAATTTGTGTGTGACATAATAAGAAAGTTTCTAAATTGGTGTAACCATTTTACTATAATCCGTTTTGGGTCATGGGCCCTAAATTTGTTTGCTTTTTATTATATGAGCTATAAAAATATAACTTTAAATAGATCTAGTGCATGCGTCGCTAGAATTAAATGATATACAAACAGCGATATTTCCGTTTGTGTTAGACATAATTTAGTAGGTTTCTGAATTTGAGCAACCAGTTTTCAATATTCATTTTTGGACCTGTGGCCCTAAATTAGGTTTTTCTGATGTGAGCTATTGAAATACAATTTCCCTTACGCTTTCCTACACCTTACATCCGATTGTGATCAAACGTTGGTAAGCTGTTGTGACCATGCGCGAAACATTTCTGAATTAGGTTATCCATTTTGAAATATTCCTTTTGGGGCCATGGGCCCTAAAAATGTGTAAACTTATATGAGCTATAGAAATATAATTTTAAACAGAGCTATTGGATGGGTGGATGGCACTGACTCAAATACAAGCTGCGACATTTCAGTTTCTATGTGACATAATATGTATATTTCTGAATTAATACATCCATTTCACAATATTCCGTTTAGGGCCGGTGGCCCTATATTAGCTTATATGTACTCAATTATCAAAATAAATGTAATTTCAAATATAACTATTGCATGGGTGGATCAATCGCTACAAGTGTGTAGACTAAACTGAATTGAGTACGCACCAGACGGGAAAAACAAAACACAAATATATTGTGCATATAAAAAGTACTTAGAAAAACATAATTAGCACACACATTTCTTGGAGTGGCATTGCAACGCACGCCGGGGTTCTCGCTAGCTTATTTTAAAAAGTCTGTTGATGTCCGAATAAAGAACGTGCCAAAAATACATTTTTAAAATCCTGTTTTTTTTAATGTGACTAAAGTCCAGCTGGTCAACAAATGAACCAACCATTTCCCCCGAAGCAATTCCAATATTTCAAAGAAAGACTTTATGAGACCTAAAGAGTCAAGGATCAACAAAGGGAGACTAATGACCCTTGAGACCCTGTCCTCTGCTCAAGATTAGCCACGCTTGAGTTAACCCCCTTGCTCTTACGCTATTTTCAGACGGGTTACAAAATAACATGACAGTACAGAGAGTTGTCTGGAACTGGGGTTTACTGGATTGGTTAGGTCACGTCGACCTTGAGGCTATATCTTATTATTCATCTTGTCATGATAATAAGTAACTTTTTTAAAAATAACATTTTGTGGTTGATGCCACGAAAAAAATAGATCATATAAAAAAATACTTGAGCTGACCCTCTTCATTGTAAACAAACTACGAATACAGTAGAATGCTAGGAGATCTTCACACTTGCGATAACCTCCTGGCTGCTATGCGCCGAAAATGTAACATTTTCAATTTAAAATTATTGTATCTAGATTTTCTTGTTTATTGCAGACCTGTTTACTCTTGAACTATTAAAATATCGTATCAAAATGATATCATACGATATCATAAAAGTAAATAAGTTAATGTAAAGTTTGTATAATGAATACATATCGACTCCCATCGCAGTACCTAGTGGGATAAAGTTAAGCTGGTCTAAAAAAATAAGTTAGCTTCTAAAAGTGGATGACTGACTCATGGGCGCCCATGGACTGACGTTTGTATTGCAATCTGCGGTCACTTTGTTGTGCAGACGTGTATTCGCAATTGATATTAACTTCTATTGGGTGGACGGACATATCACGTTGCCACGGTCTGTCAGTGGTAAAATAAAAACTGTTGACACTTAACGTGGTTCAAACTCAAAGTCAGATCAGCATAAAACAAGATTTATTTAAAAATGATGGCATCATTTAAACAACCTACCAAGTCATTTGAGGTTGTTTTTTTCTTTAAGGAAAAGCTGGCTATAAAATAATATAATAAGAATCAATATCCGTTCAGCCTATTCCCACTTATATATTATAGTCTGATAACTACCACAAGTTGTAAATGGTGAAAGGAGGAGGAGAGTTGGAAACATACGGGGATATTAAAAACTGTACGCGCCGCTGTTGGAACTATCAGCCTTTCAGCAAGTTCAGTAGTGTGGAGAACAGAAGAACTTGGCGAGAACTTTGTGCTACAGATATTCGAGAAAGCTATGAGCTTGCTATAGTAACCTTTGGCGCTGGATGAGTCTTCTGATCTCTCGAGTATGTCAAAACTTCTCTTTTTTTTTTTTTTTTTTTTTTTTTTTTTTTTTTTTTTTGTGATGTCAATTTGGACTTTCAGATAACGAAAATGTTGGCAACATTCATGGAATGAGAAATAAAAAAGACATTTTCATGGATTTTCAAAATATTTTGGCACACTGTAACCTTCAGTGGAATTAGCTTCGAGGTGTTACAGTTGGAGGAAAAACATGGCTGGATTGAGGAGCGGTCTGATGGGGCAAATCAGGACTCACTTACAAGATTTGCAAATTCCTGACGCTCTCTTCATACACTGCATCATTAATCAGGAAGCACCCTGTGGAAAATACTTTGATGTTTCTTGTGTACTGATAACAGTCGTTTCTGGTGTGAACTTCATTCAGGGACAAGCCCTCAATCACCGTCAGTTCCAGGAGTTTCTGGAAGAAACTAATTCTGAATACTGTGAATTGTGAATGGGATTACTGTGTGATTTGGTCACAGTGTGATTGGGATGATTGTGTTATTTTGGTGAATGTGTAAATCGTGTCACAGAGTGATTTTCATCAGTGTGTGTGGTTGACCTCATTGTGTAATTAGGCTCAGTGTGACGTAACCTAACGAACTTTCACCTGGTCCTAATTAGGGCTACTTTTGCCAATAGTTTACCTATAGTTTACACATAGTTTACACATAGTTTACACATAGTTTACACATAGTTTACACATAGTTTACACATAGTTTACACATAGTTTACACATAGTTTACACATAGTTTACACATAGTTTACACATAGTTTACATACATACAAGAAACAGACGTTACAACGTGTTAACTTTTAAATGTAGAAGACGAAATACCAATTATAGAAAATATTTTTAATAGGCAAACAGACAGGACCATGGAACCATCAATGAGTTGCCAACACACAGTCAATCAGAGTACATAGGTGACAAGTCACAGTGCACACGTGTAAATGAAAGAGTGCACACAGATAACAAGAAATAGTGCACCCAGTTAGCAAGCTAAACATTTATGAGTTATTTATACTCTGAAGAATCACAACCTGTTGTTGGAGTAGGTTTGAAACGAAATGGCATTCATGATTGATCAATGAGATTTGAACCCTTATTCTGATGATTTACTTGTTTTTTTTACCAAGAAAACTGATGACGTCGTTGCTAGTCATAAGCCATCTGCTCTCATTCGGGTCTAGGATTAAGTTGTTGCGTGTGACACTAAAGTGATATGTCTATTGATTTAACATTTCATTTGGATTTGTTCGTTCTTCTGTTTTCAACAACTTTCTTATTAAAAATTAGTGGTTGTTTACGTGATGAGGGGCACAATTTGGCCTTGACCTGTGGTCAATATGTAATAACTGTCACAAATTATTTTCTGTCACTAATTAATTTTTTTGTAGTTGTTAAATTAGCAACATCGCTTACAGCATTGAAGAAGATGTGTGTACAGAGTTTCGAAAAGCTCCAGATCAAAGTTCTCAAACCAAAAATATGAGCCCCATGAGGGGTTTAGTGAGCCGTCCCCAGAAAATGCTTGAAAAATTCAGAATCAATGTGTGGAATATGCCGTATATCAAGATTTTTTTTTTTTTTTCAGACTAGTTGACCCAGGGAAGGGACGATATATTGGATTCTTCCATCGTCGCGAGATGTCATCACGAAACGTCATCACCAGACGTCATCACGAGACATCATCACAAGAACTCATCACGAGACGTCATCACGAGACATCATTACGAGACGCCATCACTAGAAGTCATCACGAGACGTCATCACGAGACATCCTTACGAGACGCCATCACTAGATGTCATCACGAGACGTCATCACGAGACATCATTACAAGACTATCACATGTAAACAGACACCACATCAAATGGGCTCACGAGGACTCTATCTGGAATGGCTGTGACCACATTGACCCTGGTTAAATTTGAACTTCCGTAATGTTATTTTTGCTGCAAGGTCTTTGAGTCGTGCATCTTCGGCCTGTTTGACTCCTCCATAATCTGCTGGTTAATTCCTCCATAATCAGCCCTCTATAATCTGCTTTTTGACACCTCCATACTCTGCTGTTTGATTCCTCCATACTCTGCTGTTTCAGAGCTCGGAGGTCGCTCAAGGATGATTACCCTTTAAGCATAAAGTTGATTTTAATCATAAGCCTACACACACGTGTGCTTGTGTCACTGTTTCATATGATAATAATGTAATAGGCCGCCTGTATTATCACACTAAAAGTTACTGAACATTCGTTCATCTGTCATTTAATCAGGGTGAAATCTAAAATTAGCCGACCAATGATAATTACGGATAAACTAAAAATTAAAATGTGCATGAAAACGGAAGTGTTTTCAACCGAAATGAATTGGTTGGCTGAACAAAGAGCTCCTTCAAGTCTTACGTCTGGCTATTTTAGTGGCCGATACCGTTAAACAATAGATAGGCTTAGCTTTCGATCGATACCAAATGTTTCTAGGTAGCGTTATTATTATAGTTGAAAAGCAAAGTCACCCAGGGTCTTTTTTGCAGGAAATTTGTCCACCTACCCGTTAAAAGAATTTTTTAACAACTTTAAACTACTTTTAAATGCAAATTGTAATAGCCAAATTATTGTATACAAAGTTTATTAAATATCGATATTTTCATCCATCGTGTTTTAGACGTGCGCAGAAAGTGTGCGCAAACCAGTTTCAAATACCTTAATCTTTCGGGTTCGGTCGAAAGTCTCCTTAATGTTTTGGTTTCGGCTTCGGTTTCGGCTCAAAACAATGATTAACTATTGGTTTGGTTTCGTTTTCGGACTAAAAACCAGAAACTCCCATTCGGTCGATCTCTGTTTAGAATCCACGGTTGTATCCAGATTCGCCTGAACTATTCGGATCATCAAATCTATCGCGCGTGACGGTAGCTCATTTGTTCGACAATTTCAGTAATTCACCAGGTGAAGGTAGGTCGCCCGGTGACTACCCCTAAAAGAATGCAACATAAATGACATATTCGATGTTTTTTTATAAATAATATTTTCCTTTTATGGTTGTACACATTCTACTCCGAGTAGCTTTCGACGTCTTCTGTCAGAGGTTTTGGGGGGGGGGGATGATTTCATTGCCCCCCAACTCCCCAGAGGGATGCCTATAAGAAACACTAATCATCATAAGTTTAGGCCGAGATAAAGATAACAAGATGTCTTATCTTATGACACGATGACAATTCAAAGTAAACTCAAAGCTGAGGTTTAACAACATAAAGACAACTGGTTTTAAATTACACGAATTTTCTGGGCTCACAACACTTATTTCCCTTGGCTTAGTAACAATGAGATCAACATAAAGCAGGGCGTTATAATCCATAAGGCTAACATGGCTGAAGCCTAGACGCCCCCCCCCCACCTTCCAAACAAGAGCTGGGGCCCGTGCAACCTTCAGCCACCCCATGTGTTCCTTTTTTTAACCTCCATAGCGCTTCCTTAGAATCTTATGGGCTCCGAAAATAAAATGTTTACAAATCGTGGGAAAAACTAAATTTTTAAAAATATTATGGAATACTTCGTTGAAAGATTAACGAGATTTTAAAAAAAAATTAGCAAGATAAAGTTCTCACTCAATTTATACAATTATTGTAATGAATGAGTGACGTCATGAGTTACGTCGTTTCTATGAGTGGTGTAATGAATGAGTGACGTCATGAGTTACGTCGTTTCTATGAGTGGTGTAATGAATGAGTGACGTCATGAGTTACGTCGTTTCTATGAGTGGTGTAATGAATGAGTGACGTCATGAGTTACGACGTTTCTATGAGTGGTGTAATGAATGAGTGACGTCATGAGTTACGACGTTTCTATGAGTGGTGTAATGAATGAGTGACGTCATGAGTTACGTCATTTCTACGAGTGGTGTAATGAATGAGTGACGTCATGAGTTACGACGTTTCTATGAGTGGTGTAATGAATGAGTGACGTCATGAGTTACGTCGTTTCTATGAGTGGTGTAATGAATGAGTGACGTCATGAGTTACGACGTTTCTATGAGTGGTGTAATGAATGAGTGACGTCATGAGTTACGACGTTTCTATGAGTGGTGTAATGAATGAGTGACGTAATGAGTTACGACGTTTCTATGAGTGGTGTAATGAATACATTGTAGGAAAGGAGCGCGCGAAATTCGAGGGATGATGTCGAGGGCGTCAAAGAAGCTCGAAGCCTAGGGGCGCTGCCATGGGTTAATATGATACTGCATGAGAACCCTCGACAGGGGGCAGGGGTGGGGGGAGGCAGGGCACAGGACAGGAATCTTGGACATCTGACATCGGTCACAAAAATGAGTTGTCATCTAACGTCTGCTAGCTGACATCTGTTGTTTAGAGTCGTTGACCGTGAAACGATCTGTTAGTGGTAGTTGCAATTGTTGAGCTGTAGGTAGTGGTGCTTCTGTTGACGGTAGTCATGACACATCTTGTACAAGTGTTGGTACTCAGCCTAGTGGAGCGAAGAAGAAATGGAGAAAACATGTGAAGGAATACCAGTGAAATATGTGAGGGACTACCAGTGAAATATGTGAGGAAATAAAAGTGAAATATGTGAGGGACCACCAATGAAATATGTGAGGGAATAAAAGTGAAATATGTGAGGGAATCCCAGTGAAATTTGTGAGGGAATCCCAGTGAACATATATTTCATATTTATTGCATTAGATCAATGGAATCTTCGCAGAAAAAATTCCACAACTTCTGTCAGTGAAATAACCAATGAGCAATTATTTCTCTCAGTGCAGTAACCGATCACCAATTATTTCTGTCTGTACAGTAGCCAATGACCAATTATTTCTTTCATTGCAGTAACCAATGACCTATTATTTCAATCAGTGCAATAACCAATGACTGATTATTTCTCTCCTAGCAGTAAAAAAATGACCAATTATTTCTGTCAGTGCAGTAACCAATGACCTATTATTTCAATCAGTGCAATAACCAATGACTGATTATTTCTCTCCTAGCGGTAAAAAAATGACCAATTATTTCTGTCAGTGCAGTAACCAATATCCGACTATTTCAATCAGAGGAGTAACCAATGACAGATTATTTCTCTCCTAGCGGTAAAAAATGACCAATTATTTCTCACAGTGCTATAACCAATGACCGACTATTTCAATCAGAGGAGTAACCAATGACAGATTATTTCTCTCCTAGCGGTAAAAAATGACCAATTATTTCTCACAGTGCTATAACCAATGACCAATTATTTCTCTCCGTGCTGTAATCAATGACCGATTATTTCTCTCAGTGCGGTAATCAATGACCGATTATTTCTCTCAGCGCAGTAAGCAATGACCGATTATTTCTCTCAGTGCAGTAGCCAATAACCGATTATTTCTCTCAGTGCGGTAATCAATGACCGATTATTTCTCTCAGTGCATTAATCAATGACCGATTATTTTTGTCAGTGTGGTAACCAATGACTGATTATTTCTCTCAGTGCAGTAATCAATGACCGATTATTTCTCTCAGTGCGGTAACCAATGGCGATTATTTCTCTCAGTGCAGTAATCAATGACCGATTATTTTTGTCAGTGCGGTAACCAATGACTGATTATTTCTCTCAGTGCAGTAATCAATTACCGATTATTTCTCTCAGTGCAGTAATCAATGACCGATTACTTCTCTCAGTGCAGTAAGCAATGACCGATTATTTCTCTCAGTGCAGTAACCAATGACCGATGATTATTTCTCTCAGTGCAGTAATCAATGACCGATTATTTCTCTCTTTGCGGTAATTAATAACCGATTATTTCTCTCAATGCGGTAACCACGAAAATAAACTTACATTCAAGTCATAAACGAGTCTGATTGGCAAATCTCCGAGTAACATTAAGGCCTACATGTGAAATGGCCAATTGTCAGAGTAGCATTATAGCTTACCTCTGAAATGGCCAACTCTCAGAGTAACCCTATAGCTTACCTGTGAGATGGCCAACTCTCGGAGTAACAGTATAGCTTACCTGTGAAATGGCCAAATCTCAGAGTAACCCTATAGTTTACCTGTGAAATGGCCAACTCTCAGAGTAACAGTATAGTTACCTGTGAAATGGCCAACTCTCAGAGTAACAGTATAGCTTACCTGTGAAACGGCCAACTCTCAGAGTAACACTATAGCTTACCTGTGAAATGGCCAACTCTCAGAGTAACAGTATAGCTTACCTGTGAAATGGCCAACTCTCAGCGTAACCCTGTAGCTTACCTGTGAAATGGCCAACTCTCAGAGTAACCCTATAGCTTACCTGTGAAATGGCCAACTCTCAACGTAACCCTGTAGCTTACCTGTGAAATGGCCAACTCTCAGAGTAACCCTATAGCTTACCTTTGTAATGGCCTGGGGAAGGCGGCTCTGAACGATTCTCGACCACAGGTAAACGTTGACCCTGTCGTCCATCACGAGACTTGATAGGATGTTGTATGCTGCACAGAAGTGGCCGCTTGTGGACCAACCGTCACTGAAATGCACAGTTGGAAGAAATCTATCCAATATGTCAACAGACAATGTTTATTTTAAGGATGTTTATGAGATGTGACGTCAGCAATGGTTATTTTTAGCAAAACTTAGCGGCACCTGTTTTAAACTAATAAAAGACAACACAATTTGTATTAAGGGATTATTCCAGCCATAAAACTAAATAGGTTTCAAGAATTGTTGCTAATTGGAAGCTTCGGGACACGTCTAGGGGCGTGCAATGGGCGCAGTTTTTGTAAGAGCGTGTAAGGGGTGCAGTTTATGTAAGGGCGTGCAAGGGCTTTTCATCGATTTGTATAACAAATGAACACTTACGTAAATATTCCATTTGTTAAGTTGGTTCAAGCCATCATGTTCGATGTTTAACATATAAAAGAGGATTCTATTCCATTACTTTAAATGTCAAGTTATAAAATATAGTTTGAATTCAAGGTTTAAAGTTCATCACAGACTGTGGTGATGCCAAAAAGGTACTGACCGGAACCGGACGGCCAAAGGTAATTGAAAGAATCAACTTACAGGCTGTCACCGGAAGCCAAAGGTAATTAAAATAATTAACTTACAGGCTGTCACCGGACGGCCAAAGGTAACTGAAAGAATTAACTTACCAGCACTGGACGGCCACTAGAGTTGTTGAAGTCTCCATCAAGAAGTTGGAGATGAGCTTGTAAATAAAGAATAAGACATCGAATGTTGGGCTGAGTGTCTCGTCATGTGACCAGGCTAATGTGTACACCTTGATGACTAGCTCCGATGGAATGTCGCTGTCAATAGGAGTCACTGACTGCAAGGACAACACAAAAGATAACTTTTAGGGACAGCAAAAAAATTAACTTTAAGGAAAACAAAAAAGATATCTTTAAGGACAACAAAAAAGATAGCATCAAGTGAATCTTCATTATTTGTTGTTTACAATTTTCTAAATATTCCATAGAAAATTTTATTATATATTAATTTTTTATAATTTATTCATGAAACTGAAGACAGTCCACAAACTGTGATGTGATTTACCGACAGTTGAGATTTATGTATTAAAACTAGATTGACACCGACAAACTGACAAGAACATGTTAACAAAAGTCATTGGAAGTTGGCTTCTGGAATTCGCCATGCTTGTACTTTTATGGAACGAAAGAAAAATTAAGCTTAACAAAAAACTTTGGTTAAAATATGGAATTATTTCCTAGAGTTGTGTCCTCATTTCAATGTCGACTATTTCATTGTATGCAAAAATTCTATCGGTTCCTCGATTAAAAAAGGAATCGGAATTCCACCGGTAACAGGATCCCATCAGAAAACGGGATCCCACCAGGATTGGAATCCACCGGGATCGGGAATCACCAGTATCGTGATCCCACCAAGACCTTGATGCCATCGGAAAAGGGGGTCCCTTCGGTAAACCGGAATCAAATGGGATGCCGACGGGATCAGATCGGGGAAAGAAAGATTGACAAAAGTTATTTGAAATTTGTTTTTGAAGGAGACAAATGAATTATTGTATCGTTTACTCTCGATGCGATTGTTTTATTTATCATGGCGCTTCATCTCAATGTGACTAGAACGGCTGTCAAACTTGTGTTTTCTTTCGATGCAATCCCGTGCCACGCCGGGTATATTTGGCTAGTATTTTTTCTAAATTCCAAGAAATGGTGCTTTCTATTGATACCAAATACGATATGGTTTGGCGATTCGAAGTATATGAATCGAATCGGTAAAATTAAAAAATCTAAAAATGATCTTTTACCCATTTATGGGGTTAACAAAATAACATTTAAAAAATTTTCTAATGCATTTTAAATACTAGGATAACTTTATTTAATTTTTATTTTTAAATGGTTTTTGAAACCAAATATGTCGAAATCCAGAAGTACTAGAAAATAAATGTTCGTCTCTTGTACCGCCTCTTGACATTCCAACACCGTTGTCATACAGCACGCGGTCTTGTACATGCTCTCTGTGATTTCACGTTGATCTGCTGCATTTACCATTGGACTGATTTACTTGAGGAAGTTAATGTTACACAGCAGTATCTGAAGACTGAAGGTTCTACTCTTGACAAAGTGGTGACCAACCTAGAGGCCTTAAGATTGTTTCTGCACGAGGAGCGCTGTCACTTAATGGACCATGCTTTTGAAAAGGCACTTTTAAAATCAGACCAATATGAAATTAGTTAGAGAGAATATTAAGGTGTAAGAAGAAATGGCAGGAGAACAATTAATAGATGCTGGATTCTCTGCGAGAAGAATATTATTTATAGTAGGGAGATGCTGGAGTGTAATGAGGAGATGCTGGAGTGTAAAGAGGAGATGCTGGAGTGTAATGAGGAGATGCTGGAGTGCACTGAGGAGATGCTGGAGTGTAATGAGGAGATGCTGGAATGTATTGAGGATATACTGGAGTGTATTGATCGCTTTTATTCTGAACTCTAGATCAGGTCATCAGCGATCAAGTAAATAGCAGATATGTTTAAGGCTGTTCAACTCAAGAGTCTACTATCAGCAAGTCAAGGTGAGTTATTGATGTCCGTGCCAAAACTTAACCTCTTTCTATGATGAGTTATAACAAGATGAATTTTTCAAAGAAATACCAAGACTTAGCAGACACATAAAGGCAGCTGCTATTGAATTTCACCAAGTCATAGACAAGTCAGTATTTGATGTTTTAAAAATTCATAGCTGAATGAGACTTCCTAGAATCTCTCCCAATACTCTCGCTAAGCCTTCAACTGTTTTTTCTGTGTGTCAGTGGCTTCACGTGAGCGGGGCTTTTCAAAAGCAAGGCTTATCAAGAAATATGTAAGATCCACCATCGGACAGTCAAGGTTTTCTGATCTAGCTCTACTATCAATTGAAAGTGATGCGGTGAAGGATAATGATTTTGATTTAGTGGTTTGCAGCTTTGAATACCAGTAAAGAAACATTTTAAATAAAGTAAATGTAATGTACAAATATTTATAACTTAAATTTGCTATAATTTTTAAATACATTTACCTCATGATCTTGGATCAAATTGTTATTGTTCTTGTCATTGTTATACTGTGGACTTATTGTAACAAGAAGAAATTCACCATTGGTTTAGCGCTCCGGGTGACACCAATACTAGCTACGCCATGGGATCACTTGAATCTTAATTCTGTCATTTCAAGCTTTCTATCATTGCAATATTTCTATCATTTTAGTCTTTCTATCACTTAAAAATACTTTCAATTCAATCTTTCTATCCCTTCAAACGTTTCTTCGTGCTTTCTAACCCTTTAATCTTTCTATCACTTTAATATTACTATCACTTCACTCTTTCCATCACTTCAATCTTTCAAATACTTCAATCTTTCTTCCGTCTTCCTCCTTAAATTCTCTCATCAAATTAAACTCAGTTTCCTTTCAACTGATCAAAACAAATTGGTGCCAAGTGGAATTTGGACGCAAAACCCCATTACGTGCAACTATTGCTAATCACAGCAGACCCCATTAGGGGCAAGTATTACTAGTCACAGCAGACCCCATTAGGGGCAAGTATTGCTAGTCACAGCAGACCCCATTAGGAGCAAGTATTGCTAGTCACAGCAGACCCCATTAGAGGCAAGTATTGCTAGTCACAGCAGACCCCATTAGAGGCAAGTATTGCTGGTCACAGCAGACCCCATCATGTATCCCCAATTGCTAGTAACAGCAGAAACTATCATGAACCCATCAAGACCGCAGTATGCCCCCTTATGACCCTATTATGACACCATCAAGACACCATCATGACCCAAAAAACATAATCCATTTTGACCCCATTAGGACCCATTCATGAACCCTTCATGATCCTTTTATGATTCCCATCATGGTACCATCATGAACCCTTCATGACCCCAATCATGAAGTATCTTGTGCCAACACCATGTCATTGTTTGTTATAAATTTATTAGAAAAGAATATATTTAAAAAAGGGATATAACGTATAACTTACATGAGTTGTAGTTCTTAATGACATATTGGTCTCAGTGACAAGGTCCCTTAAATGAGTTTGAGACGTCACACTGAGGTGGAAATCAGAGGTCTGAAGGGGCATTCTGTCTGGCTGCAGAAATATAAATGACATGACGTGCACGTGACATTGTGTTAAGGCAGTCGTTGGCTGATGGTAGCAGTAATGTGTATGGTGGCACTTGAGTTTATGGTGACAGCGATGTGTATGGTGGCAGTCGAGTGTGTCATGGGAGCGGTATTTGTTGACAGTGGTGTGTGGTAGCAGTTGTGTGTGGTGGCGGTGGTGGTGTGTGGTGGCAGTGGTGTGTGGTGGCAGTTGTGTGTGGTGGTGGAGGTGGTGTGTTTGTTGGCAGTGATGTGTGGTGGCCGTGGTGTGTGGTGGCCGAGGTGTTTGGTGGAAGTGATGTGTGGTGGCCGTGGTGTTTGGTGACCGTGGTGTGTGGTGGCCGAGGTGTGTGGTGGAAGTGGTGTGTGGTGGAAACGGTGTGTGGAGGTCGTGGTGTTTGGTGGCAGTGGTGTTTGGTGGCAGTGTCAAACTACATTTAGCTAAAGTTTAACAATAAGAAAATAAAGTCAACATGACCGACAAAGTTATTAAAACTTTGTCTTTATAAAAATCTATAAATAAACGATTGACCAACAACAAAAATCTTTGTTAACGTCCACCAACCTTACACAACATTTGAAGTTTAACGCGGTATGTCAGGTCAGTACAACCATGCTAAACCAGGGGCGTAGCTAAAGTGTTTGGCGGCCGGGGACAAGATTTGTTTTTTCTGGCCCCGCCCAACTATAAAACTATTTACTTTTATCAATAAAAAAAACCCACCACATTCCATTTTGGCGCCCCTCACTAGTCTGGCGCCCCTCACTAGTCTGGCGCCCCTCACTAGTCTGGTGCCCCTCAGTAGTCTGGCGCCCCTCACTAGTCTGGCACTGAGAAAAATGTACCTCCCTCTGCCCATCAACCCTCCTTAGCTGCGCCTCTGCGCTATACCCTAAAATCGATGCAGTACTCCAATGTGTGAGTGTTATTTTAAAGTCTTGTTAGGTTTCCGTCGGTAACGCTGTGTATTGAAGGTGTTCTACCAGTACTGCTATGTATTGGAAGGAATTCTACCAGTACTGCTATGTATTGGAAGGAATTCTACCAGTACTGCTATGTATTGGAAGGAATTCTACCAGTACTGCTATGTATTGGAAGGAATTCTAACAGTGCTGCTATGTATTGGAAGGAATTCTACCAGTACTGCTATGTATTGGAAGGAATTCTACCAGTACTGCTATGTATTGGAAGGAATTCTACCAGTACTGCTATGTATTGGAAGGAATTCTACCAGTACTGCTATGTATTGGAAGGAATTCTTTCAGTACTGCTATGTATTGGAAGGAATTCTACCAGTACTGCTATGTATTGGAAGGAATTCTAACAGTGCTGATATGTATTGGAAGGAAATCTAACAGTGCTGATATGTATTTGAAGGAATTCTAACAGTGCTGATATGTATTGGAAGGAAATCTAACAGTGCTGATATGTATTTGAAGGAATTCTAACAGTTCTGCTATGTATTGGAAGGAAATCTAACAGTGCTGCTATATATTGGAAGGAATTCTAACAGTGCTGCTATGTATTTGAAGGAATTCTAACAGTGCTGCTATGTATTGGAAGGAATTCTAACAGTGCTGCTATGTATTGGAAGGAAATCTAACAGTGCTGCTATGTATTGGAAGGAAATCTTACAGTGCTGCTATGTATTGGAAGGAATTCTAACAGTGCTGCTATGTATTGGAAGGAATTCTAACAGTGCTGCTATGTATTGGAAGGAAATCTAACAGTGCTGATATGTATTTGAAGGAATTCTAACAGTGCTGCTATGTATTGGAAGAAATTCTACCAGTACTGTTATGTATTGGAAGGAATTCTAACAGTCCTGCTATGTATTGGAAGGAATTCTACCAGTGCTGCTATGTATTGGAAGGAATTGTAACAGTCCCACTATGTATTGGAAGGAATTCTACCAGTGCTGCTATGTATTGAAAGGAATTCTAACAGTCCTGCTATGTATTGGAAGGTTTTCTACCAGTCCTGCTTTGTATTGGAAGGTTTTCTACCAGTGCTGCTATGTATTGGAAGGTGTTCTACCAGTGCTGCTATGCATTGGAAGGTGTTCTACCAGTACTGCTATGTATAGGAAGGTGTTCTACCAGTACTGCTATGTATCGGAAGGTGCTCTGCCAGTACTGCTATGTATTGGAAGGTGCTCTACCAGTACTGCTATGTATTCGATTGTGTTTTTCACTAGGTATCCAAAATTAGAAACGTTATTCCATGTGTTAAATCAGTTCACTTGGCTGTTTGAATAGTTGATGTTGTCCCTACCTCTATGTTAGCGGCCTGGTCTGCCAGCTTGTACAGTTGAAATTTTCCTTTCCTGTAAAGTAGCAACAAGGCCTGCCAGTTGGTATAGCTGAAACTTTCCCTACCTGTATGTTATCAGTCTGATCTGCCTGCTTGCATATTTGAAATTGTCCCTACCTGTATATTAGCAACCTGGTCTGCCAGCTTGTTTTTTTGAAATTTTGCATACCTGTATTTAGCAGCCTAGTCTGCGAGCTTGTTTTGTTGAAATTTTGCATACCTGTATTTAGCAGCCTAGTCTGCCAGCTTGTTTTGTTGAACATTTGCATACCTGTATTTAGCAGCCTAGTCTGCGAGCTTGTTTTGTTGAAACTTTGCATACCTGTATTTAGCAGCCTAGTCTGCCAGCTTGTTTTGTTGAGATTTTGCATACCTGTAAGTTAACAGCCTTGTCTACCAGCTTGTTCTGTTGAAATTGTGCATACCTGTTTTTAGCAGCCTATTCTGCCAGCTTGTTTTGTTGAAATTTTGCATACCTGTAAGTTAACAGCCTTGTCTACCAGCTTGTTCTGTTGAAATTGTGCATACCTGTATTTAGCAGCCTATTCTGCGAGCTTGTTCTGTTGAAATTGTGCATACCTGTATTTAGCAGCCTATTCTGCCAGCTTGTTTTGTTGAAATTGTGCATACCTGTATTTAGCAGCCTTGTCTGCAAGCTTGTTCTGTTGAAATTGTGCATACCTGTAAGTTAGCAGCCTAGTCTGCCAGCTTGTTTTGTTGAAATTGTGCATACCTGTATTTAGCAGCCTATTCTGCCAGCTTGTTTTGTTGAAATTTTGCATACCTGTATGTTAGCAGCCTAGTCGGCCTGTTTGTTTTGTTGAAATTTTGCAAACCTGTATGTTAGCAGCCTAGTCTGCCAACTTGTTTTGTTGAAATTGTGAATACCTGTATGTTAGCAGCCTAGTCTGCCTGTTTGTTTTGTTGAAATTTTGCAAACCTGTATGTTAGCAGCCTAGTCTGCCAACTTGTTTTGTTGAAATTGTGAATACCTGTATGTTAGCAGCCTAGTCTGCCTGCTTGTTTTGTTGAAATTGTGAATACCTGTATGTTAGCAGCCTAGTCTGCCTGCTTGTTTTGTTGAAATTGTGAATACCTGTATGTTAGCAGCCTAGTCAGCCTAGTCTGCCTGCTTGTTTTGTTGAAATTGTGAATACCTGTATGTTAGCAGCCTAGTCTGCCTGCTTGTTTTGTTGAAATTGTGAATACCTGTATGTTAGCAGCCTAGTCTGCCTGCTTGTTTAGTTGAAATTTTGCATACCTGTATGTTAGCAGCCTAGTCAGCCTGCTTGTTTTGTTGAAATTTTGCAAACCTGTATGTTAGCAGCCTAGTCTGCCAGCTTGTTTTGTTGAAATTTTGCATACCTGTATGTTAGCAGCCTAGTCTGCCAGCTTGTTTTGTTGAAATTTTGCATACCTGTATGTTAGCAGCCTAGTCTGCCTGCTTGTTTTGTTGAAATTGTGAATACCTGTATGTTAGCAGCCTAGTCTGCCTGCTTGTTTTGTTGAAATTTTGCAAACCTGTATGTTAGCAGCCTAGTCTGCCTGCTTGTTTTGTTGAAATTTTGCAAACCTGTATGTTAGCAGCCTAGTCTGCCAGCTTGTTTTGTTGAAATTTTGCATACCTGTATGTTAGCAGCCTAGTCTGCATGCTTGTTTTGTTGAAATTTTGCATACCTGTATGTTAGCAGCCTAGTCTGCCTGCTTGTTTTGTTGAAATTGTGAATACCTGTATGTTAGCAGCCTAGTCTGCCTGCTTGTTTTGTTGAAATTGTGAATACCTGTATGTTAGCAGCCTAGTCTGCCTG
>CAXITT010000095.1:695138-712433 GCA_964033795.1 Lymnaea stagnalis | reverse complement strand
GTGTGAGAGAAGTGTGGTAAGTGGAGACATGGGGGGTGTGAGAGAAGTGTGGTAAGTGGAGACATGGGGTAGTGTGAGAGAAGTGTGGTAAGTGGAGTAATGGGGGGTGTGTGAGAGAAGTGTGGTAAGTGGAGACATGGGAGAGTGTGAGAGAAGTGTGTTAAGTGGAGACATGGGGGGGAGTGTGAGAGAAATGTGGTAAGGGGAGACATGGGGGAATGTGAGAGAAGTAAGGTAAGTGGAGACAAGGGAGAGTGTGAGAGAAGTGTGGTAAGTGGAGACATGGGATAGTGTGAGAGAAGTGTGGTAAGTGGAGACATGCGGGAGTGTGAGAGAAGTGTGGTAAGTGGAGACATGGGGGAGTGTGAGAGAAGTGTGGTAAGTGGAGACATGGGGGATTGTGAGAGAAGTGTGGTAAGTGGAGATAAGAGAGGACATCACAAGTTGGGATAAGAGGCGACATCACAAGTTGGGATAAGTGGAGACATCACAAGTTGAGATCAGTGGAGACATCACAAGTTGAGATCAGTGGAGACATGTGGGAGTGTGATAGAAGTGTGGTAAGTGGAGACATGGGAGAGTGTGAGAGAAGTGTGGTAAGTGGAGACATGGGAGAGTGTAAGAGAACTGTGGTAAGTGGAGACATGGGGGAGTGTGAGAGAAGTGTGGTAAGTGGAGACATGGGAGAGTGTGAGAGAAGTGTGGTAAGTGGAGACATGGGGGAGTGTGAGAGAAGTGAGGTAAGTGGAGACATGGGGGAGTGTGAGAGAAGTGTGGTAAGTGGAGACATGGGGGGAGTGTTGGAGACATGGGAGAGTGTGAGAGAAGTGTGGTAAGTGGAGACATGGGGGAGTGTGAGAGAAGTGAGGTAAGTGGAGACATGGGGGAGTGTGAGAGAAGTGTGGTAAGTGGAGACATGGGGGGAGTGTGAGAGAAGTGTGGTAAGTGGAGACATGGGAGAGTGTGAGAGAAGTGTGGCAAGTGGAGACATGGGAGAATGTGAGAGAAGTGTGGTAAGTTGAGACATGGGGGGAGTGGGAGAGAAGTGTGGTAAGTGGAGACATGGGAGAGTGTGAGAGAAGTGTGGTAAGTGGAGACATGAGGGAGTGTGAGAGAAGTGTGGTAAGTGGAGACATAAGGGAGTGTGAGAGAGGTATGGTAAGTGGAGATATGGGAGAATGTGAGAGAAGTGTGGTAATATCTCCGGTAGAATAATTGAGATTACCGTAGATCCTTGCATATATGAACAAGATTGTTTGTATTCGGAGGAGGTGGAGGACACATCCCAAGTTGGGATAAGAGAGGACATCACAAGTTGGGATAAGAGGCGACATCACAAGTTGGGATAAGTGGAGACATCACAAGTTGGGATAAGTGGAGACATCACAAGTTGGGATAAGAGGAGACATCACAAGTTGGGATAAGAGGAGACATCACAAGTTGGGATAAGAGGAGACATCACAAGTTGAGATCAGTGGAGACATGTGGGAGTGTGAGAGAAGTGTGGTAAGTGGAGACATGGGAGAGTGTGAGAGAAGTGTGGTAAGTGGAGACATGGGAGAGTGTAAGAGAAGTGTGGTAAGTGGAGACATGGGGGAGTGTGAGAGAAGTGTGGTAAGAGGAGACATGGGAGAGTGTGAGAGAAGTGTGGTAAGTGGAGACATGGGGGAGTGTGAGAGAAGTGAGGTAAGTGGAGACATGGGGGAGTGTGAGAGAAGTGTGGTAAGTGGAGACATGGGGGGAGTGTGAGAGAAGTGTGGTAAGTGGAGACATGGGAGAGTGTGAGAGAAGTGTGGTAAGTGGAGACATGGGGGAGTGTGAGAGAAGTGTGGTAAGTGGAGACATGGGGGAGTGTGAGAGAAGTGTGGTAAGTGGAGACATGGGGGAGTGTGAGAGAAGTGTGGTAAGTGGAGACATGGGGGAGTGTGAGAGAAGTGTGGTAAGTGGAGACATGGGGGAGTGTGAGAGAAGTGTGGTAAGTGGAGACATGGGGGAGTGTGAGAGAAGTGTGGTAAGTGGAGACATGGGGGAGTGTGAGAGAAGTGTGGTAAGTGGAGACATGGGGGAGTGTGAGAGAAGTGTGGTAAGTGGAGACATGGGGGAGTGTGAGAGAAGTGTGGTAAGTGGAGACATGGGGGAGTGTGAGAGAAGTGTGGTAAGTGGAGACATGGGGGAGTGTGAGAGAAGTGTGGTAAGTGGAGACATGGGGGAGTGTGAGAGAAGTGTGGTAAGTGGAGACATGGGGGAGTGTGAGAGAAGTGTGGTAAGTGGAGACATGGGGGAGTGTGAGAGAAGTGTGGTAAGTGGAGACATGGGGGAGTGTGAGAGAAGTGTGGTAAGTGGAGACATGGGGGAGTGTGAGAGAAGTGTGGTAAGTGGAGACATGGGGGAGTGTGAGAGAAGTGTGGTAAGTGGAGACATGGGGGAGTGTGAGAGAAGTGTGGTAAGTGGAGACATGGGGGAGTGTGAGAGAAGTGTGGTAAGTGGAGACATGGGGGAGTGTGAGAGAAGTGTGGTAAGTGGAGACATGGGGGAGTGTGAGAGAAGTGTGGTAAGTGGAGACATGGGGGAGTGTGAGAGAAGTGTGGTAAGTGGAGACATGGGGGAGTGTGAGAGAAGTGTGGTAAGTGGAGACATGGGGGAGTGTGAGAGAAGTGTGGTAAGTGGAGACATGGGGGAGTGTGAGAGAAGTGTGGTAAGTGGAGACATGGGGGAGTGTGAGAGAAGTGTGGTAAGTGGAGACAGGGGGGAGTGGGAGAGAAGTGTGGTAAGTGGAGATGTGGGGTAGTGGGAGAGGAGTGGGGGGAGGGGAGGGAAGGGGGGAGTGGGAGAGAAGTGTGGTAAGGGGAGACATGGGGGAGTGTGAGAGAAGTGTGATAAGGGGAGACATGTGTGGAGTGGGAGAGAAGTGTGGTAAGTGGAGACATGGGGGAGTGTGAGAGAAGTGTGGAAAGTGGAGACATGGGGTAGTGGGAGAGAAGTGTGGTAAGTGGAGACATGTGGGGAGTGGGAGAGAAGTGTGGTAAGTGGAGACATGGGGTAGTGGGAGAGAAGTGTGGTAAGTGGAGACATGTGGGGAGTATGAGAGAAGTGTGGTAAGGGGAGACATGGGAGAGTGTGAGAGAAGTGTGATAAGGGGAGACATGGGGGAGTGTTAGCCAATAGGTGGGCAAGGAGAAGAAAATCAAATGGATATTGAGCCAGAAATAAATCAAATGTTTTCCTCAAACTATGACCCATTAACAAATGTCTTGTCTCAGTCAAATTTAAGCCATAAACAAATGACCAGTGTCAGCAAAATGTGAGTTATGACCAAATGACCTGTCTCAGTCAAATGTAAGCCATGTTCGAATGACGTTTCTCAGTCAAAGGTCTCTTTCAATAATACTACATGATTTATGTATTGTCCTTTACCTTGACAGTTGAAGTTCAAAGATCATTGACTTATGTCGCACTTCTAACTTTTAATGGTATACGGAGTTTGTTATAAAGGGAGTCTTGTCATCCGATTCCAATATTGTGTGATCGGATATCGATATTGCGTTGTTATCGATACTTAGTCGTTTATCAATGTTGTTTGCATAGCTTCATCTTAAAGTTAGAATACTACCATAACATTGGACGCAAATTAAGAGAGCATGATAGCAAGACAACAGCATGACAACATTACAGCATGACAGTATAACAGCATGACCGCATGACAACAAAACAGCATTACAATATCACAATATGACAGCATGACAACGTGACATCATAACAGTATGCCACCATGACAGCATGACACTATTTCACCATGTCAACGGCACAGCACGGCAAAATTACAGTATTACAACTTGACAGCATGACAACATGACATCATGATATTATGAAACCATGACAGCACGACAACATGACACTAAGACCACATGACAGCACGACAGCATGACATTATTACAACATGTCAGCATCACAACTTGACATCATTGACAACGTCACACTATAACAACTTGACATCAATGGCCCCAGGCCAGCAAGTGCTGGACTAGAAATAATAGGTGTAATCGACCTCTACATTACAGCGACTACTTTGAATCGATTACCTCGTCTCAGTATCAATGGATGCCTCGGAACTATGCGCGGTAAGTCATTGCCATCATCATCATCAAGTCAACCGCTAGACCACGAGTCTTCCTTTCATAACGATGCCCGGGGGCCAAAATCAATGGACCGACAGCAAGCCACACACGGATAAGACAGTGGTCCTCACGACACTGTTGGCATTTCATTTGTACTTTACCGACAATAAGACGGTAAACAACGTTAGATTAGATGCGGAGCCTGAGACGGTGATCCCGGAGTGACGAGTTTAAAGTGGGTCCAGATCAATAGCCGCCAGGCGGGGGTCCGCCACCTTCCAACTTTGTTTGGTTTCTTCATGTTTGTCTTTCGTTGTTATCTGTGTCAAGTAGAGACCAAGTTATCTGTGTCAAATAGAGACCAAGTTATCTGTGTCTAATAGAGACCAAATTATCTGTGTCAAGCAGAGACCAAGTTATCTGTGTCAAGTAGAGACCAAGTTATCTGTGTCAAATAGAGACCAAGTTATCTGTGTCAAGTAGAGACCGAGTTATCTTTGTCAAGTAGAGACCAATTATCCAGCATTGATTTTATTACATCATTACAACCAAATAAAGTTGAGGTCTTCATTGAAGGATCATCTCTGTCAAAACGACTTGTCTTACACGTTTAGATCCATTGTTTTACACGTTTAGATCCATTGTCTTACACTCAGACGATGGTCAGGAAATGCCCTTTTTCGTAAAGACATTGAAATTGCTTCTGTTAATTACTTGGTTTTGTTAATGATTTAGTTTTGTTAATAAAGGGGATAAACAAGAAGAAAAAATAGAATTTAATTAAATTTCAAACACAGGAAATTATTTAAATGGCGGAGATGTCATGGAGAAAGGTGGTGGAGGGAGGCGATGGAGAGATGGTGGAGAGATGGTGGACAGAGGTGGTGGGGAGATAGTGGAGGGAGGTGGTGGGGAGATGGTGGAGTGAGGTGGTGGAGAGAGGGTGGAGAGAGGTGATGGAGAGATGGTGGAGTGAGGTGGTGGAGAGATGGTGGAGTGAGGTAGTGGAGAGATGGCAGAGAGAGGTGGTGGGGAGATGGTGGAGAGAGGTGGTGGAGAAATGGTGGAGAGAGGTGAAGGAGAGAGGGTGGAGAGAGGTTATGGATAGATGTGGAGAGAGCTGGTGGAGTGATGGTGGAGAGAGGTGAATGAGAGATGGTGGAGAGAGGTAAATGAGAGATGGTGGAGAGAAGTGATGGAGAGATGGTGGAGTGAGCTGGTGGAGAGATGGTGGAGGGAGGTGATGGAGAGATGGTGGAGTGAGGTGGTGGAGAGTTGGTTGAGAGTTGTGGTAGGGAGGTGGTGGAGAGGGGTGGTGGAGAGATGGTAGAGTGAGGTGATGGAGAGATGGTGGAGAGAGGTGGTGGAGAGTTGTTTGAGAGTAGTGGTAGGGAGGTGGTGGAGAGGGGTGGTGGAGAGATGGTGGAGATAGGTGATGGATAGATGGTGGAGATAGGTGGTGGAGAGATGGTGGAGAGAGGTGAAGGAGAGATGGTGGAGAGAGGTGGTGGAGAGATGGTGGAGAGAGGTGAAGAAGAGATGGTGGAGAGAGGTGGTGGATAGATGGTGGAGTGAGGTGGTGGAGAGTTGCCGGAGAGAGGTGAAGGAGAGAAGGTGGAGAGAGGTGATGTGGAGAGATGGTAGAGTGAGGTGATGGAGAGATGGTGGAGAGAGGTGGTGGAGAGTTGGTTGAGAGTAGTGGTGGGGAGGTGGTGGAGAGGGGTGGTGGAGAGATGGTGGAGAGAGGTGATGGAGAGATGGTGGAGAGAGGTGGTGGAGAGATGGTGGAGAGAGGTGAAGGAGAGATGGTGGAGAGAGGTGGTGGAGAGATGGTGGAGACAGGTGAATAAGAGATGGTGGAGAGAGGTGGTGGATAGATGGTGGAGTGAGGTGGTGGAGAGTTGCCGGAGAGAGGTGAAGGAGAGATGGTGGAGAGAGGTGATGGATAGATGGTGGAGAGAGGTGGTGGAGAGATGGTGGAGAGAGGTGAGGGAGAGACGGTGGAGAGAGGGGATGGATAGATGGTGGAGAGAGGTGATGGATAGATGATGGAGAGAGGTGGTGGAGAGATGTGGAGAGATGTGGAGAGAGGTGAAGGAGAGATGGTGGAGAGAGTTGATGGATAGATGGTGGAGAGAGGTGGTGGAGAGATGGTGGAGAAAGGTGAAGGAGAGATGGTGGAGAGATGGTGGAGTGAGGTAGTGGAGAGGTGTTGGAGAGATGATGGAGAGAGGTGGTGGAGAGATGGTGGACGGAGGTGGTGGTGAGATGATGGACGGAGGTGGTGGAGAGATGGTGGAGAGAGGTGGTGGAGAGAGGTGGTGGAGAGAGGTGATGGAGAGATGTTGGAGAGAGGTGGTGGAGAGATGGTGGAGGGAGGTTGTTGGGGAGAAGGCGAAGGGAGGTGGTGGGGAGATTGTTCAGAGAAGTAGTCGAGAGATGGTGGAGAGAGTTGGTGGAGAGAGTTGGTGCAGAAATGGAGGAGAGAGAGAGAGGTATAATGGATATTTCAGGATGGGGTGGAGGGATACAGAGATGGTGACGAATAGATGGAAAGATTTCATAAATAAATGGAATCAAAGGGGTTTGTTAAACAAAGTAAGATGATGAACAAAGTAAGATGATGAACAAAGTAAGATGATGAACAAAGTAAGATGATGAACAAAGTAAGATGATGAACAAAGTAAGATGATGAACAAAGTAAGATGATGAACAAAGTAAGATGATGAGCAAAGTAAGATGATGAACAAAGTAAGATGATGAACAAAGTAAGATGATGAACAAAGTAAGATGATGAACAAATTAAGATGATGAACAAAGTAAGATGATGAACAAAGTAAGATGATGAACAAAGTAAGATGATGAACAAAGTAAGATGATGAACAAAGTAAGATGATGAACAAAGTAAGAGGATGAACAAAGTAAGATGATGAACAAAGTAAGATGATGAACAAAGTAAGATGATGAACAAAGTAAGATAATGAACAAAGTAAGATGATGAACAAAGTAATATGATGAAAAAAGTAAGATGATAAACATGTTCAATGACAGAAATTCTTGGTTTAATTGTTAAAAATATGAAGGATCTCATTTTTGAAGTGTCAAGATAAGAGAATGGAGGAACTATTTTTTAAAGTGTCAAGATAACAGAATGGAGGAACTACTTTTTTAAGCCAACACAAAGTGTTAACATCTGGACATCTACTTCAGCTGGTTTAACACAAAAAATAAGATGAACATCCCATATCTAAATATAAGATACCACACAGGAAAGCAGCACTGAAATACATTTGTCAAGTTGCTAGAAACAAGAAGTCTTGTTTGCTAAGTACAACTTTAATGTTTCATAACTCGCTGGCAATTTGATTATGTCGGCAGGCAACTCTGCCTTATTTTTTCTCATTGTGATGGCGTAAAGTACATTGTGATGGCGTAAAGTACATTGTGATGGCGTAAAGTTCATCGTGATGGCGTCAGGTGCATTGTGATGTTTCTATCTGTTCAATGTTTACAATTTAATTTGCCCTTGACTTAAAAGTACACTTTATATATTTTTTTTAAAATTTAGGTTTAGTTCCATATCAATAACATCCTGCAACGGCTGCAAAAACACAACTCTACAAATTATAACCCATGACGTGTGTGTGTGTGTGTGTGTGTGTTTTTTGGAACAATATTTTTTTTTTTAAAATTCTTAGCCAAAGCGCAACACTGACAGGTAACATTATTTGCCATTTGTTGGACAAAGTTCACCAAGATGAATTCGAGTGGTGTTTCTTCTCAACTGACTTCTTGTGGGTCAACTACTTTATTGTTCTTGTTTTGTTATTGGTTTTTGGTTTAATTTGGGGGGAGAGTTGCTGCAAAGTTCGTCATAAAAAACTAATGTAATAGTCTTAAAATAGGTCATGTAGTTATTCATTATGGGATTTTAATTACTGTTGGTTCGCTGAAGAAGGCTTCTTGCCAACACGTTCGTTGTTTTTTTGTTTTTTTTAAGTTTCAGGTTTTCCCACACTGTTTTACTCATTTCATTAGTACATATCATATAATATGGTACCGCTGTTTACCTACCAGGACTCCACCTATGCCGAGAAAGACTTCGTGTTCTTGTAAAGACACTGAATGTCTCAGTCTGATGGGGCACTCAACATTCTGTCTCTTTAGTGTCTGGTGGCACAGCTGAAAATAAAAAGTGTGTCTTACTTGAATGAATGAACCATGGCACGGAAAATAGAGTTTGGAGAGATATGGACCAAGTCTTTCACTACTGACAAATGGCAAGGGTTTTCCAACTTCTGACAACTGGCCATGGTTGCTACTGACAACTGGCCCGGGCCCACCTTCTGCTGACCACGGCACACACTGAGACATCATATGTCCGCTTCACCTATATCATTGATATTCATTTAAAAAAATAGTTAACTCTTCATGTAATAACCAGGGGCTCGGCACTTCGCTTTCGAATAAAACCCCACCCAACTCCCGATACAGCCCGACCTAACTTCCAGAGTGGCATCCTTCCCGAACCCACCCAGCCCCAACCCGATACTCCCAGCACTCAACCCTGATCACCCAGACATCCACCCTGATCTCCCTTTACTCACCATGATCTCCCTCCACCCAAACAGATCTTCCTCAATCCACCCAGATCTCCCTCCACCAATCCAGATCTCCCTCCATCAACCCTGAACTTCCCTCCACCACACCTGATCTACGCACCCTACCCTGATCTCCCTCCACCACCTGATCTCCCTCCACCCACCCTGATCTCCCTCCACCCACCCTGATCTCCCTCCACCCACCCAGATCTCCCTCACCCCACCCTGATCTCCTTCCACCCACCCTGATCTCCCTCCACCCAACCTGATCTCCCTCCACTCACCTTGATCTCCCTCCACCCACCCCGATCTCCCTCCACCTACCCAGATCTTCTCTCCACCGAGCCGAATCTTTCCTCCACCACATCTGATCCCCGCGCCCCACTCTGATCTCCCTTCATCCACCCAGATCTCCCTCAACCACACCTGATCTCCCCGCCCCACCCTGATCCCATCCCTTTGCATTTTATTACGGTAAAGTGCATGGGCATTAATAATAATCAATGTTCAAGAAAGGTCAAGGTCCTTTCTAGTTTTCAGTCAGCGTTCCCTCTCTCATTAATGCAACGGGAGTTGTCTGACGTTGGATGTACAGGTGGATAAAAGGAGCTCATCTCAATCATCTATTTTGGTCGCAGGCTATTCACGAGTAAACTCAAGACACGGATTTTAAGTTTGAATGATTCATTACACTGATTACCTTTTAATGATTCATTACACTGATTACCTTTTAATGATTCATTACACTGATTACCTTTTAATGATTCATTACACTGATTACCGTTTAATGATTCATTACACTGATTACCTTTTAATGATTCATTACACTGATTACTTTTTAATGATTCATTACACTGATTACCTTTTAATGATTCATTACACTGATTACCTTTTAATGATTCATTACACTGATTACCTTTTAATGATTCATTACACTGATTACCTATTAATGATTCATTACACTGATTACCTTTTAATGATTCATTACACTGATTACCTTTTAATGATTCATAACACTGATTACCTTTTAATGATTCACTAAGACTAATTAAGTTTTAGATTTATTTCCGTCTCAATTCAATGCGAATTAACAAATTTCTAAGATATACCCCACAAAAAGACGAGTTTACATTTTTGGGGAAAATGTTGATGTAATCAAATAATTTGAGGAATGTGTGTCTTCATGGCACCATCTCATCAAAATCTAAAAAAAATGGCATGTCCGTGAATTCGTTGAATTAATGTATTTTACATATTTCTAAGAAAGAGTGGGGCACTTATACCATGGCTTCAAATGTAAAGACAGGACAATCACAAGAGGACAACGTCACTACAAGATGACGTCAAAAGCTCTCTTTGTTGGAAGCTGAAGAGCTGTATGTTAGGACGGGACGAGCTGTATGTTAGGACGGGACGAGCTGTATGTTAGGACGGGACGAGCTGTATGTTAGGACGGGACGAGCTGTATGTTAGGACGGGACGAGCTGTATGTTAGGACGGGACGAGCTGTATGTTAGGACNTGTTAGGATGGGAAAGCTGTATAATAGGATGGGAAGAGCTGTATGTTAGGATGTGAAGAGGTTTATGTTAGGACGGGAAGAGCTGTATGTTAGGATGGGAAGAGCTGTATGTTAGGACGGGAAGAGCTGTATGTTAGGATGGGAAGAGCTGTATGTTAGGATGTGAAGAGCTGTATGTTAGGACGGGAAGAGCTGTATGTTAGGATGGGAAGAGCTGTATGTTAGGATGTGAAGAGCTGTATGTTAGGATGGGAAGAGCTGTATGTTAGGATGGGAAGAGCTGTATGTTAGGACGGGAAGAGCTGTATGTTAGGACGGGAAGAGCTGTATGTTAGGACGGGAAGAGCTGTATGTTAGGACGGGAAGAGCTGTATGTTAGGATGGGAAGAGCTGTATAATAGGATGGGAATAGCTGTATGTTAGGATGTGAAGAGGTTTATGTTAGGACGGGAAGAGCTGTATGTTAGGACGGGAAGAGCTCTATGTTAGGATGGGAAGAGCTGTATGTTAGGATGTGAAAAGCTGTATGTAAGGATGTGAAGAGCTGTATGTTAGGACGGGAAGAGCTGTATGTTAGGATGGGAAGAGCTGTATGTTAGGACGGGAAGAGCTGTATGTTAGGATGGGAAGAGCTGTATGTTAGGATGTGAAGAGCTGTATGTTAGGATGTGAAGAGCTGTATGTTAGGATGTGAAGAGCTGTATGTTAGGACGGGAAGAGCTGTATGTTAGGACGGGAAGAGCTGTATGTTAGTAGAGTTGTATGTTAGGATGGGAAGAGCTGTATGTTAGGATGGGAAGAGTTGTATGTTAGGATGTGAAGAGGTGTATGTTAGGACGGGAAGAGCTGTATGTTAGGACGGGAAGAGCTGTATGTTAGGATGGGAAGAGCTGTATGTTAGGATGGGAAGAGCTGTATATTAGGACGTGAAGAGCTGTATGTTAGGACGGGAAGAGCTGTATGTTAGGATGGGAAGAGCTGTATGTTAGGACGGGAAGAGCTGTATGTTAGGATGTGAAGTGCTGTATGTTAGGATGTGAAGAGCTGTATGTTAGGACGGGAAGAGCTGTATGTTAGGATGTGAAGAGCTGTATGTTAGGATGTGAAGAGCTGTATGTTAGGATGGGAATAGCTGTATGTTAGGATGTGAAGAGCTGTATGTTAGGACGGGAAGAGTTGTATGTTAGGACGGGAAGAGCTGTATGTAAGGATGGGAAGAGCTGTATGTTAGGACGGAAAGAGCTGTATGTTAGGACGGGAAGAGCTGTATGTCAGGAAGGGAAGAGCTGTATGGTAGAATGGGAAGAACTGTATGTTAAGACGGGAAGAGCTGTATGTTAGGACGTGAAGACCTGTATGTTAGGACATGAAGAGCTGTATATTAGGACGTGAAGAGGTGTATGTTAGGACGGGAAGAGCTGTATGTTAGGATGGGAAGAGCTGTATGTTAGGACGGGAAGAGCTGTATGTTAGGATGGGAAGAGCTGTATGTTAGGATGGGAAAGCTGTATAATAGGATGGGAAGAGCTGTATGTTAGGATGTGAAGAGGTTTATGTTAGGACGGGAAGAGCTGTATGTTAGGATGGGAAGAGCTGTATGTTAGGACGGGAAGTGCTGTATGTTAGGATGGGAAGAGCTGTATGTTAGGATGTGAAGAGCTGTATGTTAGGACGGGAAGAGCTGTATGTAAGGATGGGAAGAGCTGTATGTTAGGATGTGAAGAGCTGTATGTTATGACGGGAAGAGCTGTATGTTAGGATGTGAAGAGCTGTATGTTAGGACGGGAAGAGCTGTATGTTAGGATGGGAAGAGCTGTATGTTAGGACATGAAGAGCTGTATGTTAGGACGTGAAGAGGTGTATGTTAGGACGGGAAGAGCTGTATGTTAGGATGGGAAGAGCTGTATGTTAGGACGGGACGAGCTGTATGTTAGGACGGGACGAGCTGTATGTTAAGACGGGAAGAGCTGTATGTTAGGACGGGAAGAGCTGTATGTTAGGACAGGAAGAGCTGTATGTTAGGACGGGAAGAGCAATATGTTAAAAATCGAAGAGCTCTACATTGCAAACTTTTCAAGACATAACCTATCTTTTTCCACTATGTACTTCACGTTGCTTAAACGCATTCCGTCAACATATATGTATGTGTGTTAGTCAAGTCATTTAGGGTCCCTTAAACTCATTCAGGTAGATGCGACTGAATCTTTCCAAGGATGTGCAGATCGCTCTTGTGGACAATCTTTGCACAGAAATTTCTATTGCAGGAGCAAAGGATGTCTGGGCGTTTCTTTTGAAGGGGAAGGGGACTAACAGGTCATCTCAAGCAGTATCGGTGGCACCGGCTTTGCTGACCTGCTTCTAGAGTCCTGCTGCGTTTGTGTCTCGGCATCGTTAAGCGTGGAGCCCTTGGGTACCTAAAAAAAAAACCCAGCCCAAATCATTCACCTATGTGTTAGGGTTGATGTTCCTATGTGTCCGGGTGAATCATCCAATGTGTCAAGGTGAATCATCCAATGTGTCAGGGTGAATCATCCAATGTGTCAGGATGAATCATCCAATGTGTCAGAGTGAATCATCCAATGTGTCAGGGTGAATCATCCAATGGGTCAGGGGGAATCCTCCAATGTGTCAGGGTGAATCATCCAATGTGTCAGGGTGAATCATCCAATGTGTCAGGGTGAATCCTCCAATGTGTCAGGCTAGACGTTTCTATGTGTCAGGTCGGATGTTCCTATACGACGGGTGGATCATCCCATATGTCAGGCTGTACCTTCCTTCGTGTTAGGATGGATTTTACCATGTTTAAAGGTGGGCGCCTCAATAAGTTGACCAGGGCGCTTTAGCAGCGTTCTTTCTGACCTGTATTTTATATTTTAAACTCCGCAACGAACCAACGAGGCAACATTTCTTATGTTTTATCAGATTTCTTTTTTTTTTTTTTAATGATTTTATTATAATTATCTTCTCTTTCCTTATTGTTGTTGACCATCAGTGTCAGTCCAGTTTTAAGACATCTTTCCATCGTCGTCATGGTAACGCTCCAACACTGACTCTCTCTGATTATAAGATTATGGAATAGTGGAGACACCGGTATAAAAATTAAGGGATTAGTTAAAAAGTCGTGTCTCGTTCCTAATTGTTTTTGTATGCATGCCATCAACAATCAAACATGCTATTTTGAATAACATACTTTGATTTGCACTTTGTCTGTTGTAGAATCCAAGCTGTCAGCAACATCTGTCCTTTGACCTGACCTCAGAAACATGTTTGTTGACTGGATTGATATTGTCCACCATGAAAATATAACATGGAGACTTGTGTATTCAATGTCTACAAAGGGGTTCTTCTAGACCTCCTCCTCTCTGCCCCTAAAGGGGTCCGTCTAGTCCCCCTCCTCCTTGCCCCTAAAGGAGTCCGTCTGGTCCCCCTCCTCCCTGCCCCTAAAGGAGTCCGTCTAGTCCCCCTCCTCCCTGCCCCTAAAGGAGTCCGTCTAGTCCCACTCCTCCCTGCCCCTAAAGGAGTCCGTCTAGTCCCACTCCTCCCTGCCCCTAAAGGAGTCCGTCTAGTCCCACTCCTCCCTGCCCCTAAAGGAGTCCGTCTAGTCCCACTCCTCCCTGCCCCTAAAGGAGTCCGTCTAGTCCCCCTCCTCCCTGCCCCTAAAGGAGTCCGTCTGGTCCCACTCCTCCCTGCCCCTAAAGGAGTCCGTCTAGTCCCCCTCCTCCCTGCCCCTAAAGGAGTCCGTCTAGTCCCCCTCCTTCCTGCCCATAAAGGAGTCCGTCTAGTCCCACTCCTCCCTGCCCCTAAAGGAGTCCGTCTGGTCCCCCTCCTCCCTGCCCCTAAAGGAGTCCGTCTAGTCCCCCTCCTCCCTGCCCCTAAAGGAGTCCGTCTAGTCCCACTGCTCCCTGCGCCTAAAGGAGTCCGTTTAGTCCCACTCCTCACTGCCCCTAAAAGAGTCCGTCTAGTCCCACTCCTCCCTGCCCCTAAAGGAGAGTCCGTCTAGTCCCACTCCTCCCTGCCCCTAAAGGAGTCCGTATAGTCCCCCTCCTCCCTGCCCCTAAAGGAGTCCGTCTAGTCCCACTGCTCCCTGCCCCTAAAGAAGTCCGTCTAGTCCCACTCCTCCCTGCCCCTAAAGGAGTCCGTCTAGTCCCACTCCTCCCTGCGCCTAAAGGAGTCCGTCTGGTCCCCCTCCTCCCTGCCCCTAAAGGAGTCCGTCTAGTCCCCCTCCTCCCTGCCCCTAAAGGAGTCCGTCTAGTCTTCCTCCTCCCTGCCCCTAATGGAGTCCGTCTAGTCCCACTCCTCCCTGCCCCTAAAGGAGTCCGTCTAGTCCCACTCCTCCCTGCCCCTAAAGGAGTCCGTCTAGTCCCACTCCTCCCTGCCCCTAAAGGAGTCCGTCTAGTCGCACTCCTCCCTGCCCCTAAAGGAGACCGTCTAGTCTTCCTCCTCCCTGCCCCTAATGGAGTCCGTCTAGTCCCACGCCTCCCTAACCCTAAAGGAGTCCGTCTGGTCCCACTCCTCTCTGCCCCTAAAGGAGTCTGTCTAGTCCCCCTACTCCCTGCCCCTAAAGGAGTCCGTCTAGTCCCCCTCCTTCCTGCCCATAAAGGAGTCCGTCTAGTCCCACTCCTCCCTGCGCCTAAAGGAGTCCGTCTGGTCCCCCTTCTCCCTGCCCATAAAGGAGTCCGTCTTGTCCCCCTCCTCCCTGCCCCTAAAGGAGTCCGTCTAGTCCCACTCCTCCCTGCCCCTAAAGGAGTCCGTCTAGTCCCACTCCTCCCTGCCCCTAAAGGTTTTCATTCTTCTTCAACTTCTCTCTGTCTCTAGGCCGGGTCCTTTTCAACTCTTCATAAAAAAAACTTGACATTTTTGTAAATCTAAGTTAAATTGCTTTAACGGAAACTCAGCTATCGTCTTTACAAAAGTTAGATTGCTTCGGTGCGATATTTGAATCATGCCTACCCAAGGGACTGTACTTAATTATTTTTATAGCTTCGGCTCCTTTACCTTTACAAGGGCACAAGGAAAACTGTGGGCTAGTGATGTCCCTTTATGACTTAGTGAAGTCCGCTAATGACTTTGTTTTGTCGGGTTTAATGACTTGGTGACGTATTTGTGGGTGTTCAATCACGTGATATAAGGTAGTAGCCCCGAGGGGGCGATGGTGTGCACACCTCCTGTCCTATTTTAACCTGCTGATCTTCTGTCCCATAGATACTGGTAGACCTTCTGTTTGTATGCCATAGCTGCTAATAAGTTTGTATACCATAGCTGCTAATAAGTTTGTATTCCATAGCTGCTAATAAGTTTGTATACCATGGCTGCTAATAAGTTTGTATGCCATAGCTGCTAATAAGTTTGTATGCCATGGCTGCTAATAAGTTTGTATGCCATAGCTGCTAATAAGTTTGTATGCCATAGCTGCTAATAAGTTTGTATGCCATAGCTGCTAATAAGTTTGTATGCCATAGCTGCTAATAAGTTTGTATGCCATAGCTGCTAATAAGTTTGTATGCCATAGCTGCTAATAAGTTTGTATGCCATAGCTGCTAATAAGTTTGTATGCCATGGCTGCTAATAAGTTTGTATGCCATAGCTGCTAATAAGTTTGTATGCCATAGCTTCTAATAAGTGTGTATGCCATAGCTGCTAATAAGGTTGTATGCCATAGCTGCTAATAAGTTTGTATGCCATAGCTGCTAATAAGTTTGTATACCATGGTTGCTAATAAGTTTGTATACCATGGCTGCTAATAAGTTTGTATGCCATAGCTGATAATAAGTTTGTATGCCATAGCTGCCAATAAGTTTGTAAACCATAGCTGCTAATAAGTTTGTATTCCATGGCTGCTAAGAAGTTTGTATTCCATAGCTGCTAATAAGTTTGTATGCCATAGCTGCTAATAAGCTTGCACCAAGCCATATGGGCGTGGACAATCACATAATAGGGCTTAACTCTGCTCAATCATTTAGACACTCAGATAGTGTTTCTGTCTGTCAGCAATCGATAGGAAACTCTTGATAATGTCATATGATGTATTCATGGAATCGTTTTGTTCTTGGAACTACAGTTTCGTGTTATACAGAGACAATGGCGAACCAATTATTGACACAAGGAAGGGCGTCCACGCAGGGGAGACACGGAAGGGCGACCACACAGGGGGTGACACGAAGGGCGACCACCCAGGGGGAGACACGGAAGGGCGTCCACATAAGGGGGGACACGAAGGGTGACACCCAGGGGGAGACAATGAAGGGCTTCCACGCGGGGGAGACACGGAAGGGCGTCCACCCAGGTGGAGACACGAAAGGGCGTCCACGCTGGGGGAGACGCCCCTGCATGAAATTATCATGTTTGTGAGTTTAATTTAAAAAAGTGATTAATGATCAGGGCTGTGCACCATGGTCTGCACCATGGTCTGCACCATGGTCTGCACCATGGTCTGCACCAGGGCCATGCACTAGAACCGTGCATCAAGGCCGTGCACCATGGCCATGCACCAGGACCGTGCCCTAGAACCGTGCACCATGGCCATACACCAGGGCGTGAACCAGGGGCGTGCACTAGAGCTGTGGAGAGGATTTTTGGGCGTATAGCAATCCTACATTTTGGGCCCCTCTAAATCTTAAAATACTTATATCAAAAGTAATTTTTTTCCAAAATTATCCGCCCTTATGTAGCCCCATTAGGGCAGGGCCTACATGTCATTAACTCGGGTTGACTCCACCTCTGCACGGCCCTGTTAACATTGCACCTAGAATAATGAATTTACTTTTTCTAAATTGTATAAAGTGCAATAATGTCTGTTTTTATTTTTGTTTTGTTCTGTTAAAACCGACGGATTGAATTTCTTGTTGTTTTATAAAAAAGTTTTTTAACATGGAAGTCATTCAATGTATCATCGATTTGTCAACATAAGTTGAGGAAAGGTGGAGTTGTAGGTGAGTGGTGGGTGAGTGGTGGGTGAGTGGTGGGTGGGTGGTGGGTGGGTGGTGGGTGAGTGGTGGGTGCGTGGTGGTGGAGTGGTGGGTGGGGTGGGTGGGGTGGGTGAGTGGTGGGTGAGGTGTGGG
>CAXITT010000095.1:668008-686773 GCA_964033795.1 Lymnaea stagnalis | reverse complement strand
TACAAGAATAGGTGGTCGCTCTGTCATAGAGACACACGACATATTGGTACAAGAATAGGTGGTCGCTCTGTCATAGAGACACACGACATATTGGTACAAGAATAGGTGGTCGCTCTGTCATAGAGACACACGACATGTTGGTACAAGAATAGGTGGTCGCTCTGTCATAGAGACACACGACATGTTGGTACAAGAATAGGTGGTCGGTCTGTCATAGAGACACACGACATATTGGTACAAGAATAGGGGGTCGCTCTGTCATAGAGACACACGACATATTGGTACAAGAATAGGTAGTCGGTCTGTCATAGAGACACACGACATATTGGTACAAGAATAGGTGGTCGCTCTGTCATAGAGACACACGACATATTGGTACAAGAATAGGTAGTCGGTCTATCATAGAGACACACGACATATTGGTACAAGAATAGGTAGTCGGTCTGTCATAGAGACACACGACATATTGGTACAAGAATAGGTAGTCGCTCTGTCATAGAGACACACGACATGTTGGTACAAGAAAAGGTAGTCGCTCTTTCATAGAGACACACGACATGTTGGTACAAGAATAGGTAGTCGCTCTGTCATAGAGACACACGACATATTGGTACAAGAATAGGTGGTGGTAGTAATGAAATGAACTTAGAATAAAACTTTTTACCAAGAATACGAAAGATTATCGAACTCGGATTTTAAAAATAGACATTTTAAGAATACAAATACATAAGAGCAATATCTAATCCTTTCACATACATTTTTAGAAATGTCCTGACTTAGGTCGAGGTCAACAAATACATAAGAGCAATATCTAATCCTTTCACATACATTTTAAGAAATGTCCTGATTTAGGTCAAGGTCAACAAATACATAAGAGCAATATCTAATCCTTTCACATACATTTTAAGAAATGTCCTGACTTAGGTCAAGGTCAACAAATAGATAAGAGCAATAGCTAATCCTTTCACATACATTTTAAGAAATGTCCTGACTTAGGTCAAGGTCAACAAGTAGATAAGAGAAATAGCTAATCCTTTCACATACATTTTAAGAAATGTCCTTACTTAGGTCAAGGTCAACAAATAGATAAGAGCAATAGCTAATCTTTTCACATACATTTTAAGAAATGTCCTGACTTAGGTCAAGGCCAACAAATACATAAGAGCAATAGCTAATCCTTTCACATACATTTTAAGAAATGTCCTGACTTAGGTCGAGGTCAACAAATACATAAGAGCAATATCTAATCCTTTCACATACATTTTAAGAAATGTCCTGACTTAGGTCAAGGTCAACAAATAGATAAGAGCAATAGCTAATCCTTTCACATACATTTTAAGAAATGTCCTGACTTAGGTCAAGGTCAACAAATACATAAGAGCAATAGCTAATCCTTTCACATACATTTTAAGAAATGTCCTGACTTAGGTCAAGGTCAACAAATAGATAAGAGCAATAGCTAATCCTTTCACATACATTTTAAGAAATGTCCTGACTTAGGTCAAGGTCAACAAATAGATAAGAGCAATAGCTAATTCTTTCACATACATTTTAAGAAATGTCCTGATTTAGATCAATGTCAACAAATAGATAAGAGCAATATCTAATCCTTTCACATACATTTTAAGAAATGTCCTGACTTAGGTCGAGGTCAACAAATACATAAGAGCAATATCTAATCCTTTCACATACATTTTAAGAAATGTCCTGACTTAGGTCGAGGTCAACAAATACATAAGAGCAATAGCTAATCCTTTCACATACATTTTAAGAAATGTCCTGACTTAGGTCGAGGTAAACAAATAAATAAGAGCAATATCTAATCCTTTCCCTAGGAATGGAAAAAGTTGAAAATGAGACAATAATTTTAGTTTGCCTTTTTAACCTGTCTGACTTCTGGTTTAAATAAATGCAAAAACTTATGTAAATAATGTCCCGAAATTTTCTTTAAAATATAAACTTTATATTATAATTGCATTTTTAAAATCAAAGAACAAAATTTGGAGCTTTCCAAGAGAAATCAGAGAATAGAAAAACAGTTGGAAATCTTACCTGGTAAGGAAAAAACCCAACTCTGTCTTCGCGCATCCTAACTACGCAACTTAGCACATCGACAGATGACGTCACTTCCCATTGACTCATAAGACTGTCAAGGGCAATAAGCAGTCCTGTCCGCTGTGATCCATTACTGGCGGGATGTATTATTGTCAAATGGTATTAGATTTTGGGGATATATCATGGATATCTTAAAATAGGTAAGTGGCGTATGGCGAATGAAAGTATGTCCAATACTACGACTGATGCTTGCTGGTAATAATGTGCTATTGGAGCATTTAGTTAAGGATTTCATAGCACATAACCCAAGTATCAAGTACCACAATACTACCATAACATATCACGGAGAAGATGTCATTGTTAGGGTATGATGTGCTGACCTGCAGTGGATGATGGGCGGGCCCGCACTAGGGCACTTGAATTTTCGGAAGGTTTTCCAGAAGGTGACGAACGTGGGCAGGCAAGGAAGGGAGTTGTCGGGCCAGGCAAGGAACTGCAGGTGGATGACGTCACGCTGCTCGCCCGTCTGGTGTACACAAAACAGAGACGATATGCGTAAACAAGGGGGGGGGGAGCTAGACATCAACAACGTTAAACATGGTTGCTGGATTCTCGGAATTTAATTAGATCTGCCGAGTCAGGAAAATAATTAAGTGCGACTCCACTTGCTCTGTATAACCTATAAACGTATTTACCTTTGAGTGATGACATATGTCGTGTGTGATCTCATATCTCGTGTGTGATCCCCTGTGTATTGGGTGATCTTATGTCTTGTGTGATCCCGTTAATAACTATGTCTTCTCTGATCCCATGTCTTGTGGGATCTCATATGTTTTGTGTGATCTCATATGTCCTGTGTGATCTTATATGTCTTGTGTTATCTCATATGTCTTGTATGATCTCATATGTCGTGTGTGACCTCATATGTCTTGTGTGATCTCATATGTCTTGTAAGATCTCATATGTCATGTGTGATCTCCTATGCCTTGTGTGATCTCATATGTCCTGTGTGCTCCCATAGATCTTGTGTGGTCCTATTAATAATTATGTCTTCTGTGATCCCATGTCTTGTGTGATCTCATATGTCGTGTGTGATCTCATATGTCGTGTGTGATCTCATATGTCTTGTGTGATCTCATATGTCTTGTATGATCCCTTATGTCTTGTGTGATACGTTATGTCTTGTGTGATCCCATTATTAATTATGTCTTCTGTGATCCCATGTCTTGTGTGCTCCCATATGAGCTGGGTTATCCCATATGTCTTATGTGACCTCATATGTCTTGTGTGATTCCTTAAGTCTTGTGCGTCTGCGCTCGCATAGAGTAAAAAATTTCAGCGTTGTTCTACCGCTGCTTACATGACCTGGCGCCATCTTATCTCAAAGCACTCATGACATCTTATGTACTCACTAGAGAGCTCGACTGATCCGATAGTGGCAAAATATCGATACCGTGTGTTCGCCTTGAGACTTACGGAAAGCGCACTTTTGCATTTGCTGGCACAAGAATTTGGAACGCCCTTCCAGTCGCTCTCAGAAATAGCCAGACACTGGAGTCCTTTAAAACCGATTTAAAAACACATCTATTTCGCAAACACCTTCTGGGGTGATGCTATCTACCGTCTGTTTCAGTTAATGTATGTTGGCTTGTGTTGCTTATGGTTGAAGCGGTTATGGTTTGACTAGGTCTGTTCGTATGTAGTTTCATAGTGTTGCGTCTGTTTTTTAAATGTGGTAAATTTGTTTTTATTTCTCTTTTAATATGGTTGACTTTGTACCGCGCTTCGATCTTTTGGGGATGAAGCATGTTTTTCAAATAAACTTTATTATTATTATTATTATATGCCTTGTGTGATCTCATATGTCCTGTGTGCTCCCATATATCTTGTGTGATCCTATTAATAATTATGTCTTCTGTGATACCATTTCTTGCGTGATCTCATATGTCTTGTGTGATGTCATATGTCTTGTGTGATTTCATATGTCTTGTGTGATCTCAAATGTCTTGTGTGATCCCTTATGTCTTGTGTGATCTCATATGTCTTGTGATATATTCATATGTCTTGTGTGATCCCTTATGTCTTGTGTAATCCCATTAATAATTATGTCTTGTGTGATCTCATTTCTTGTGTGGTCCCATATGAGCTGCGTGATCCCATATTTCTTGTGTGATTTCATATGAAAGATGAGATCCCCGTATACCATATAATGACATATTAGGAAGATTTTTTTTATCTATAACGAGATTGATATTATTATTAAGCCATAACTTTGTGTTACTTGTATGTAGTGTATCTCATGGCGGCGCAGCTGTCTAGGAAATGAGAACAGAAGGAAACAACCAGCTGTGTTGTTAAAACACATTCAGACACCAACTGTGTTGTTAAAAAAACATTCAGACACCAGCTGTGTTGTTAAAAGACATTCAGACAGCAGCTGTGTTGTTAAAAGACATTCAGACACCAGCTGTGTTGTTAAAACACATTCAGACACCAGCTGAGTTGTTTAAACACATTTATAAAACAAATATATCAATCATACCTTGGTTGTTTAGCTATCCCTTCACCCCCCCCCTCTTCAACCTTCCCAAATTCGTTTATCTGTTACGAAAGCATCTGGCCTACATCATTAAGATGAGAAGGTTTACTTCCCTTTCCTGTGTTTGAACAGACTGATGACTTTAACCAGGATCAACACCAAAGTCATTCACAAACAGCAATGTCATTTATCAACGTCAATGTCATTTATCAACATCAATGTCATTTATCAACATCAATGCCATTTATCAACAGCAATGCCATTTATCAACAGCAATGCCATTTATCAACAGCAATGCCATTTATCAACAGCAATGTCATTCATCAACGTCAATGCCATTTATCAACAGCAATGTCATTCATCAACAGTAATGCCATTTATCAACAGCAATGCCATTTATCAACAGCAATGCCATTTATCAACAGCAATGCCATTTATCAACAGCAATGTCATTCATCAACGTCAATGCCATTTATCAACAGCAATGTCATTCATCAACAGTAATGCCATTTATCAACAGCAATGCCATTTATCAACAGCAATGCCATTTATCAACACCAATGTCATTTATCAACATCAATGTCATTCATCAACGTCAATGCCATTTATCAACAGCAATGTCATTCATCAACAGCAATGTCATTTATCCACAGCTATGTCATTCATTATCGTCAATGCCATTGTTCAACAGCTATGCCATTCATCAACGTCAATGACATTTAATTTATCAACAGCAATGTCATTCATCAACGTCAATGCTATTTATCAACAGCAATGTCATTCTTCAACGTCAATGCCATTTATCAACAGCAATATCATTCATCAACGTTATTGCCATTTATCAACAGCATTGTCATTCATCAACGTCAATGCCATTTATGAACAGCAACGTCATTCATCAACGTTATTTGCCATTTATCAACAGCATTGTCATTCATCAACGTCAATGGCATTCAACAACGTCAATGCCATTTATCAACGTCAATGACATTTATCAACGTCTGTGCCATGTATCAACATCATTGTCATTATTCACCTCAATGTCTCAACGTCCCAAAATGCTGCCAGACTTAACAATTCAGCGGCGTACCTAGGGGTGTGTAGAGGGCCACATAGGGGTGTGTAGAGGGCCACCTAGGGGTGTGTAGAGGGCCACCTAGGGCTGTGTAGAGGGCCCCAGGAAACTATTGCTGGTATATAAATGTTTCAGTACATGACGTGTGTGTGTGAGTGTGTGTGTGTGTGTTTTATGGTGAAGCTTTTGAGACATTTCCCAGAGTTTCATTCAGTCAAGGGGGCGTCACTGATACGATTAATGGCTACACGTTACCAACTAGTGATCTACCTTGACGTGACGTAATATGATTTTTCTGACCACGTGGGTTCCCCGGTCATCCTCAACGTCAGTTCTGATAATGACGTCATCCACGTCCAAGCACTCTCCAACTTCCGGCCAATATTTGTAACTTTGGTTCTGAAATTGTTCCATACAACTATACGTAAATTTGTATACACAACTGTAAATACAAATATACATATTACTATACAAGCAACAAAACGTAAAACTATGCTATACATACTACTATAAATGCAACTATGAGTAAAATGATACATACATTATAATATATGACTATACATGTAAACTATACGTAAAACTATACATACAACTATACATATTACTATAAATACAACTATAAAAAAACCATACATACAACTATACATAAAACTAAACACGACTGAAGTTGCTACCAGATTACACTATTGTGTACATAAATGGTTCTCAACCTCAAACGACCCTTACACAGAAGTCGCCTAAGACCGTCGGAAAACAAATATTTATGAAGTAGCAACGAAAACAATTTTATGGTTTAGAGGATCACCACAACACGATGAACTCTATTAAGGGTCCCGGCATAAGCAGGCTGAGAGCAATTGGTGCAGATGAAAGAAATTTCCTTTCCATAAAGCTGAGACTTGCCACATAGTGTATTGATAAAGCTGAGACTTGCCACATAGTGTATTGATAAAGCTTAGACCTGCCACATAGTGTATTGATAAAGCTGAGACTTTCCACATAGTGTATTGATAAAGCTGAGACCTGCCACATAGTGTATTGATAAAGCTGAGACTTGCCACATAGTGTATTGATAAAGCTGAGACCTGCCACATAGTGTATTGATAAAGCTGAGACTTGCCACATAGTGTATTGATAAAGCTGAGACCTGCCACATAGTGTATTTATAAAGCTGAGCCTTGCCACATAATGTATTTATAAAGCTGAGCCTTGCCACATAGTGTATTTATAAAGCTGAGACTTGCCACATAGTGTATTGATAAAGTTGAGACTTGCCACATAGTGTATTAATATAGCTGAGACCTGCCACATAGTGTATTGATAAAGCTGAGCCTTGCCACATAGTGTATTGATAAAGCTGAGAATTTCCAATTAGTGTATTGATAAAGCTGAGACTTGCCACATAGTGTATTTATAAAGCTGAACCTTGCCACATAGTGTATTTATAAAGCTGAGACTTGCCACATAGTGTATTTATAAAGCTGAGACCACATAGTGTCTTTGCAAACAAATTGTTGTGTAGAACTCTATTTAAAGAACGCGTATTGATCATTGAAAAATGACCCCAAAAAATGTTGAATTACTCGTGTAAGTATTTACTGTCAAATATAAAGCTTTATGTTGCTGCGTTTCTCAAGCTAGTTCGTCTGCCCCTCAAGGAACCGCAGACTTTTTTTTTATGGGTGGGGGTTGGGGGACATGACAACTTTGAAAAAAAAGTCTTTTATTCCATGAAAAATAGCATTTTTAATGTATTTATAACAGGGAACGGGGGGGGGGAGGGGGGGGGAGGGGAAGGGGGAGATAAATGTGGACCTCGAACAAAAAGGGTTTGAGAAACGCTGATTTAAATTGTTATATTTTGCTTACAGAGGATCATCTTGACAGATACTGTAACAATGATTTGGGCTTAGTTAATTCTCATGTAATTTGATGCCCAAGAAATGAAACTTCCGTCAGAAAGCTTTGAGACACTACAGTAAGTGACCAACGTGGGACATTTTTACATGGACACTTACCATGAGACACTGACCATAAGTTACTGACCATAAGACACTGACCACTGACCATACGACACTGACCATGAGACACTGACCATGAGACACTGCCCATAAGACACTGACCATAAGACACTGACCATGAGATACTGACCATGAGACACTGACCATAAGACACTAACCATGAGACACTGACCATGAGACACTGACCATAAGACACTGACCATGAGACACTGCCCATAAGTCACTGACCTGGAATCTCTCTACAAGCCGACACATCATGACCACAAGGCGACTGTTTTCTGACCACACCATGCTCCAGAAATCTTCAACTGTCCCCAGCATGGGTCCTAGTGTGAGGGATTATTTGAATTAATACATAGAACTGTTGTGTAGGATTTTTTTGAATACATAGAACTTTGGTGTAAGATTGTTTTGAATACATAGAACTGTTGTGTAGGATTGTTTTGAATACATAGAACTGTTGTGTATGATTGTTTTGAATACATAGAACTTTGGTGTAGGATTGTTTTGAATACATAGAACTTTGGTGTAGGATTGTTTTGAATACATAGAACTTTGGTGTAGGATTGTTTTGAATTAACACTCACACACGCACACACACACACACAGAGTTCCGTCAGTAAATCTAACATGAAACAAACAGCAAAAACTTTACGTCAATTGATACAAACATTGTTTACTTTTGGTTTTTTTATGAGTAGTTTCCTGGAAATTTTAAGGAGAAATTTACATTTCTTGAACCAAGATTAACGAAATCCACAGAAATGTTTAAAAAATATCAAAACATTTTTCCATTGTTTTTTGTTTGTTGTTTTTATTTGTCTATTTTATCTTTTTCCCAAATGTGGAAACATGGATGTCATGGATGTCATGATGTTACTTTAAACTGTGATCTCCACATCTGATCACTACAATCGACATGGACCAACCACACACGATGTGTAATGGTATTTGTTATAGGTGTGTGAATGTAAGATGTATCCAAGATAGACAGACAATGATGGTATCAAAGATGGACATACCAAGATGATATCAACGACGAACAGACAAAGATGGTATCAAAGATGAACAGACAAAGATGGGTTCAAAGATGAACAGACAAAGATGGGTTCAAAGATGAACAGACGAAGATGGGATCGAAGATGAACAGACGAAGGTGGTATCAAAGATAAACAGACAAAGTTGGAATCAAATATGAACAGACAAAGATGGAATCAAAGATGAACAGACAAAGATGGGATCAAAGACGAACAGACAAAGATGGGATCAAAGACGAACAGACAAAGATGGGATTAAAGATGAAAAGACAAAGATGGGATCAAAGATGAACAGACAAAGATGGGATCAGAGATAAACAGACAAAGATGGGATCAAAGATGAACAGACGAAGATGGTATCAAAGATGAACAGACAAAGATGGAATCAAAGATGAACAGAAAAAGATGTTATCAAAGATGAATAGACGAAGATGATATCATTGACTTGAGGCATTGACCGTAACAGCTGGTTATAGTACTTCAGTAATCAAAGAGAGAGAGAGAGAGCTGTTGTTTCAGCGTGGCTTTTAAATAAAGGAAATACTTTGATCCAGTGGATCAAGCAGTGGATGTTAAATGGGACGGTAAGGGAGATAAGCTACGAAAGCCTGGAAGGGAGCGAAGCACTGCACATCCCTGGGCAAATACGGGAGTTAATGAGACATTTAGGAATGTCATATTGCAATGAGTTGATTGATGGGTAGAAATGTCGGGTGACTAAATGGATAGGGATATGAAGGCCTTGTTAAGGGAAGGGAGGTCATTAAAGATGGATGGGAAGGACATATTAGGTTTATTAAAGCGATAATTTATTGATTTATTCCTGATAATTATCTGAATCAAGTTTCTGGTAGCCAGCCAGCATATATGTGGTAGCAAGTCTGTGGTAGCCAACAGTGTATATGTGGTAGCAAGTCTCTGGTAGCCAGTCAGTATATATCTGGTAGCAAGTCTGTGGTAGCCAACCGTATATATGTAGTAGCAAGTCTCTTGCAGCCAGTCAGTATATATGTGGTAGCAAGTCTCTGGGAGCCAGTCAGTATATATGTGGTAGCAAGTCTCTGTTAGCCAGTCATTGAACGTAAATATGTGGTTTCAAGGTTCTGGTAGCCAGTCATTTAAACTATATATTTGGTAGTAAATCTTGGTTTAATAAGTCTGGTTTAATAAATAGTATGTGGCAATGAATCTGTAAAAGTAAGTCTGTGAAAGTCTATAGTATGAGCTTATAAGTCTAATTAATTACTGTGATCGTAACAATCATTATTAAATGTGCTCAAAACAACTAGTCGACTAAGTGAAAGTTGAGTCCCTATGGCGAGTTTGAATTGTCTTGCTGGGGTGGCCACAATCATCCAGGTTCTTGATGTAGCAACTATAACCCAGGTCCCTGGTGTGGAAACCATATCTTGATCACTTGTGTAGAAATAATTGACCAGATCCCAGGAGTAAAAACATTTAACCTTGCAATGTAAGGGCTGCATTTTAATGTTTAGTCAAATAAACGGGTCTTGCTGAAATTTCGACAGCCGCTAGTGTAGTACATTTTTTGAGAATCCCTGCTCTAAAATATTTATTTTTTTAAATTGAATTTCCTGCCAGCCAGCACAGGGACGTACATCATTTTCTTAGAGAAACTTTATCCTTGTTATTGTACGGTATCTGATTAGTCTCGTAAAAAGTCTCGTACAAAGTCTCGCATTAAGATCTGGAGCACAAGATTTGACACGGCAGACACTAAACTCCCGTAGAAGTATTTATCCTCTGGATACAATCGTATATATTTTGATCTGAGTACATGTGTACTCCATTCGCCTGGTGTAATCTTATCTTATCCAGTCAATGTAATGTTATCTGATCAGCCGGGTCAAGTGGAATATAAGGTTTCAGGTACAAACTGAGAGATAAAGTTCTAGCTAGATTCTTTAACAGATTCGAAGTTTTCCTGACTACACTTATCTGGGTAGAGTCCCTTGAGTAAAAGATACATATCTTGAGGCAAAGATTTTCTTAAAGTTGTAGAATCATTTGCAGACATCTCATAGGGACGCATCTATTAAAGGGTGGATTCTATCAAAGGGACGCATCTATCAAAGGGACACATCTATCAAAGGGACGCCTCTACAATAGGGACGCATCTATCAAAAGGACGCCTCTACCATAGGGACGCCTCCATCAAAGGGACGCCTCTACCATAGAGAAGCATCTATCAAAAGGACGCCTCTACCATAGGGACGCATCCATCAAACGGACGCCTCTACCATAGGGACGCATCTATCAAAAGGACGCCTCTACCATAGGGACGCATCTATCAGAAGGACGCCTCTACCATAGGGACGCCTCCATCAAGGGGACGCCTCTACCATAGGGACGCATCTATCAAAAGGACGCCTCTACCATAGGGACGTATCTATCAAAAGGACGCCTCTACCACAGGGACGTATCTATCAAAAGGACGCCTCTACCAAAGGGACGTATCTATCAAAAGGACGCCTCTACCACAGGGACGTATCTATCAAAAGGACGCCTCTACCACAGGGACGTATCTATCAAAAGGACGCCTCTACCACAGGGACGTATCTATCAAAAGGACGCCTCTACCACAGGGACGCATCTATCAAAAGGACGCCTCTACTCGATCACCGCTTCATTACGATTTTCGGAAAACCATCGAACATCTTAGGTTAGTGATTAATTGATTATGTCTGAGATTAGGGGTTAAATGATTAATCTTAGGGTAATGGATTAAGGGATCATGTCGAAGTTGATGGATTAAGTCATTATATATTAGGTTAAGGATTCGTGATTACGTCTTATGTTAGTGATTAAGAAATTATGTCGAAGGTTATGGATTAAGTGATTATGTATTAGGCTAGGGATTAAGTGATTATTTCTCAGAGTAAGGATTAATTGATTATATCTTAGGTTAGGGGTTACATTAATATACTTTAGCTTAGAAAATAAGTTACTAAATATTAGGTTAGGCTTTAAGTAATTACGCCTTCTGTTAGGGATTAAATAACAACGCCTGAGGTTAGGGATTAAGTATTTATGTCTTAGGTTAGGGATTATATGTAATCATTATGCTTTCATTGACGTTTTAACTCCCCAAGTGCTAGTGCCCTCCCCTCCCCGTGACCGGCTAGTGGGATGACAAGTTATTTGAGCGACCAGTTATTGGGGCGACCAGTTAGAGAGACGTGTTAATAAAGGGGGGGGGGAGATGGCGACCATTTAGTAGGACAACAATTTTGTGGGACTGTCATAGTATTCAAACTCGACCCGCCGGTAGATGTTACTAGTAACAGCACTCGCACAGGACACGTGTAACATCATCCTGGGTGTGTATATCTCTGCCAATCATTACTTTGCACTATGTAACATAGTACATGCGAGAATATGAGACCATTACGTCTGGCCAGGTCTGGGCAGCATTCTTAATCGGTCGACGTTAATGCTAATCTCCACGGGGATATCAGCCCGGCCCCGGCCAATTGTCTGCCCAGCTTTCTGTCAAAGCTCTGCCAAGTTTGACGTGTCCCAGGGGGAGGCCATGTCAGACGTTACCACAGGCCGGTCGCATTACAAAATACAATTGTTTTAACAGGTGGAAGTCAGTAACAAGTTTGTTGGATGGCGAGCGTACCCACATGTGGCATGAAACTTTGGGCTGGGATTGTGGTCCAGTGTTCTTATCAGCTGGGGTTGTGCTCCATTACTCTTATCAGCTGGGGTTGTGCTCCATCACTCTTATCAGCTGGGGTTGTGCTCCATCACTCTTATCAACTGGGGTTGTGCTCCATCACTCTTATCAACTGGGGTTGTGCTCCATCACTCTTATCAGCTGGGGTTGTGCTCCATCACTCTTATCAGCTGGGGTTGTGCTCCATCACTCTTATCAGCTGGGGTTGTGCTCCATCACTCTTATCAGCTGGGGTTGTGCTCCATCACTCTTATCAGCTGGGGTTGTGCTCCATCACTCTTATCAACTGGGGTTGTGCTCCATCACTCTTATCAACTGGGGTTGTGCTCCATCACTCTTATCAACTGGGGTTGTGCTCCATCACTCTTATCAACTGGGGTTGTGCTCCATCACTCTTATCAACTGGGGTTGTGCTCCATCACTCTTATCAACTGGGGTTGTGCTCCATCACTCTTATCAACTGGGGTTGTGCTCCATCACTCTTATCAACTGGGGTTGTGCTCCATCACTCTTATCAACTGGGGTTGTGCTCCATCACTCTTATCAACTGGGGTTGTGCTCCATCACTCTTATCAGCTGGGGTTGTGCTCCATCACTCTTATCAACTGGGGTTGTGCTCCATCACTCTTATCAGCTGGGGTTGTGCTCCATCACTCTTATCAGCTGGGGTTGTGCTCCATCACTCTTATCAACTGGGGTTGTGCTCCATCACTCTTATCAACTGGGGTTGTGCTCCATCACTCTTATCAGCTGGGGTTGTGCTCCATCACTCTTATCAGCTGGGGTTGTGCTCCATCACTCTTATCAGCTGGGGTTGTGCTCCATCACTCTTATCAGCTGGGGTTGTGCTCCATCACTCTTATCAGCTGGGGTTGTGCTCCATCACTCTTATCAGCTGGGGTTGTGCTCCATCACTCTTATCAGCTGGGGTTGTGCTCCATCACTCTTATCAGCTGGGGTTGTGCTCCATCACTCTTATCAGCTGGGGTTGTGCTCCATCACTCTTATCAGCTGGGGTTGTGCTCCATCACTCTTATCAGCTGGGGTTGTGCTCCATCACTCTTATCAGCTGGGGTTGTGCTCCATCACTCTTATCAGCTGGGGTTGTGCTCCATCACTCTTATCAGCTGGGGTTGTGCTCCATCACTCTTATCAGCTGGGGTTGTGCTCCATCACTCTTATCAGCTGGGGTTGTGCTCCATCACTCTTATCAGCTGGGGTTGTGCTCCATCACTCTTATCAGCTGGGGTTGTGCTCCATCACTCTTATCAGCTGGGGTTGTGCTCCATCACTCTTATCAGCTGGGGTTGTGCTCCATCACTCTTATCAGCTGGGGTTGTGCTCCATCACTCTTATCAGCTGGGGTTGTGCTCCATCACTCTTATCAGCTGGGGTTGTGCTCCATCACTCTTATCAGCTGGGGTTGTGCTCCATCACTCTTATCAGCTGGGGTTGTGCTCCATCACTCTTATCAGCTGGGGTTGTGCTCCATCACTCTTATCAGCTGGGGTTGTGCTCCATCACTCTTATCAGCTGGGGTTGTGCTCCATCACTCTTATCAGCTGGGGTTGTGCTCCATCACTCTTATCAGCTGGGGTTGTGCTCCATCACTCTTATCAGCTGGGGTTGTGCTCCATCACTCTTATCAGCTGGGGTTGTGCTCCATCACTCTTATCAGCTGGGGTTGTGCTCCATCACTCTTATCAGCTGGGGTTGTGCTCCATCACTCTTATCAGCTGGGGTTGTGCTCCATCACTCTTATCAGCTGGGGTTGTGCTCCATCACTCTTATCAGCTGGGGTTGTGCTCCATCACTCTTATCAGCTGGGGTTGTGCTCCATCACTCTTATCAGCTGGGGTTGTGCTCCATCACTCTTATCAGCTGGGGTTGTGCTCCATCACTCTTATCAGCTGGGGTTGTGCTCCATCACTCTTATCAGCTGGGGTTGTGCTCCATCACTCTTATCAGCTGGGGTTGTGCTCCATCACTCTTATCAGCTGGGGTTGTGCTCCATCACTCTTATCAGCTGGGGTTGTGCTCCATCACTCTTATCAGCTGGGGTTGTGCTCCATCACTCTTATCAGCTGGGGTTGTGCTCCATCACTCTTATCAGCTGGGGTTGTGCTCCATCACTCTTATCAACTGGGGTTGTGCTCCATCACTCTTATCAGCTGGGGTTGTGCTCCATCACTCTTATCAACTGGGGTTGTGCTCTATCACTCTTATCAACTGGGGTTGTGCTCCATCACTCTTATCAGCTGGGGTTGTGCTCCATTACTCTTATCAACTGGGGTTGTGCTCCATTACTCTTATCAGCTGGGGTTGTGCTCCATTACTCTTATCAACTGGGGTTGTGCTCCATCACTCTTATCAGCTGGGGTTGTGCTCCATTACTCTTATCAACTGGGGTTGTGCTCCATCACTCTTATCAACTGGGGTTGTGCTCCATCACTCTTATCAACTGGGGTTGTGCTCTATCACTCTTATCAGCTGGGGTTGTGCTCCATTACTCTTATCAACTGGGGTTGTGCTCCATCACTCTTATCAACTGGGGTTGTGCTCTATCACTCTTATCAACTGGGGTTGTGCTCCATCACTCTTATCAGCTGGGGTTGTGCTCCATCACTCTTATCGGCTGGGGTTGTGCTCCATCACTCTTATCGACTGGGGTTGTGCTCCATCACTCTTATCAGCTGGGGTTGTGCTCCATCACTCTTATCAGCTGGGGTTGTGCTCCATCACTCTTATCAGCTGGGGTTGTGCTCCATCACTCTTATCAGCTGGGGTTGTGCTCCATCACTCTTATCAGCTGGGGTTGTGCTCCATCACTCTTATCAGCTGGGGTTGTGCTCCATCACTCTTATCAGCTGGGGTTGTGCTCCATCACTCTTATCAGCTGGGGTTGTGCTCCATCACTCTTATCAGCTGGGGTTGTGCTCCATCACTCTTATCAGCTGGGGTTGTGCTCCATCACTCTTATCAGCTGGGGTTGTGCTCCATCACTCTTATCAGCTGGGGTTGTGCTCCATCACTCTTATCAGCTGGGGTTGTGCTCCATCACTCTTATCAGCTGGGGTTGTGCTCCATCACTCTTATCAGCTGGGGTTGTGCTCCATCACTCTTATCAGCTGGGGTTGTGCTCCATCACTCTTATCAGCTGGGGTTGTGCTCCATCACTCTTATCAGCTGGGGTTGTGCTCCATCACTCTTATCAGCTGGGGTTGTGCTCCATCACTCTTATCAGCTGGGGTTGTGCTCCATCACTCTTATCAGCTGGGGTTGTGCTCCATCACTCTTATCAGCTGGGGTTGTGCTCCATCACTCTTATCAGCTGGGGTTGTGCTCCATCACTCTTATCAGCTGGGGTTGTGCTCCATCACTCTTATCAGCTGGGGTTGTGCTCCATCACTCTTATCAGCTGGGGTTGTGCTCCATCACTCTTATCAGCTGGGGTTGTGCTCCATCACTCTTATCAGCTGGGGTTGTGCTCCATCACTCTTATCAGCTGGGGTTGTGCTCCATCACTCTTATCAGCTGGGGTTGTGCTCCATCACTCTTATCAGCTGGGGTTGTGCTCCATCACTCTTATCAGCTGGGGTTGTGCTCCATCACTCTTATCAGCTGGGGTTGTGCTCCATCACTCTTATCAGCTGGGGTTGTGCTCCATCACTCTTATCAGCTGGGGTTGTGCTCCATCACTCTTATCAGCTGGGGTTGTGCTCCATCACTCTTATCAGCTGGGGTTGTGCTCCATCACTCTTATCAGCTGGGGTTGTGCTCCATCACTCTTATCAGCTGGGGTTGTGCTCCATCACTCTTATCAGCTGGGGTTGTGCTCCATCACTCTTATCAGCTGGGGTTGTGCTCCATCACTCTTATCAGCTGGGGTTGTGCTCCATCACTCTTATCAGCTGGGGTTGTGCTCCATCACTCTTATCAGCTGGGGTTGTGCTCCATCACTCTTATCAGCTGGGGTTGTGCTCCATCACTCTTATCAGCTGGGGTTGTGCTCCATCACTCTTATCAGCTGGGGTTGTGCTCCATCACTCTTATCAGCTGGGGTTGTGCTCCATCACTCTTATCAGCTGGGGTTGTGCTCCATCACTCTTATCAGCTGGGGTTGTGCTCCATCACTCTTATCAGCTGGGGTTGTGCTCCATCACTCTTATCAGCTGGGGTTGTGCTCCATCACTCTTATCAGCTGGGGTTGTGCTCCATCACTCTTATCAGCTGGGGTTGTGCTCCATCACTCTTATCAGCTGGGGTTGTGCTCCATCACTCTTATCAGCTGGGGTTGTGCTCCATCACTCTTATCAGCTGGGGTTGTGCTCCATCACTCTTATCAGCTGGGGTTGTGCTCCATCACTCTTATCAGCTGGGGTTGTGCTCCATCACTCTTATCAGCTGGGGTTGTGCTCCATCACTCTTATCAGCTGGGGTTGTGCTCCATCACTCTTATCAGCTGGGGTTGTGCTCCATCACTCTTATCAGCTGGGGTTGTGCTCCATCACTCTTATCAGCTGGGGTTGTGCTCCATCACTCTTATCAGCTGGGGTTGTGCTCCATCACTCTTATCAGCTGGGGTTGTGCTCCATCACTCTTATCAGCTGGGGTTGTGCTCCATCACTCTTATCAGCTGGGGTTGTGCTCCATCACTCTTATCAGCTGGGGTTGTGCTCCATCACTCTTATCAGCTGGGGTTGTGCTCCATCACTCTTATCAGCTGGGGTTGTGCTCCATCACTCTTATCAGCTGGGGTTGTGCTCCATCACTCTTATCAGCTGGGGTTGTGCTCCATCACTCTTATCAGCTGGGGTTGTGCTCCATCACTCTTATCAGCTGGGGTTGTGCTCCATCACTCTTATCAGCTGGGGTTGTGCTCCATCACTCTTATCAGCTGGGGTTGTGCTCCATCACTCTTATCAGCTGGGGTTGTGCTCCATCACTCTTATCAGCTGGGGTTGTGCTCCATCACTCTTATCAGCTGGGGTTGTGCTCCATCACTCTTATCAGCTGGGGTTGTGCTCCATCACTCTTATCAGCTGGGGTTGTGCTCCATCACTCTTATCAGCTGGGGTTGTGCTCCATCACTCTTATCAGCTGGGGTTGTGCTCCATCACTCTTATCAGCTGGGGTTGTGCTCCATCACTCTTATCAGCTGGGGTTGTGCTCCATCACTCTTATCAGCTGGGGTTGTGCTCCATCACTCTTATCAGCTGGGGTTGTGCTCCATCACTCTTATCAGCTGGGGTTGTGCTCCATCACTCTTATCAGCTGGGGTTGTGCTCCATCACTCTTATCAGCTGGGGTTGTGCTCCATCACTCTTATCAGCTGGGGTTGTGCTCCATCACTCTTATCAGCTGGGGTTGTGCTCCATCACTCTTATCAGCTGGGGTTGTGCTCCATCACTCTTATCAGCTGGGGTTGTGCTCCATCACTCTTATCAACTGGGGTTGTGCTCCATCACTCTTATCAGCTGGGGTTGTGCTCCATCACTCTTATCAGCTGGGGTTGTGTTACATTACTCTTATCAACTGGGGTTGTGTTCCATCACTCTTATCAGCTGGGGTTGTGCTCCATCACTCTTATCAGCTGGGGTTGTGCTCCATCACTCTTATCAGCTGGGGTTGTGCTCCATCACTCTTATCAGCTGGGGTTGTGTTCCATCACTCTTATCAACTGGGGTTGTGTTACATTACTCTTATCAACTGGGGTTGTGTTCCATCACTCTTATCAACTGGGGTTGTGTTACTTTACTCTTATCAGCTGGGGTTGTGCTCCATCACTCTTATCAACTGGGGTTGTGTTACATTACTCTTATCAACTGGGGTTGTGTTACTTTACTCTTATCAGCTGGGGTTGTGTTACATTACTCTTATCAGCTGGGGTTGTGTTACTTTACTCTTATCAGCTGGGGTTGTGTTCCTTCACTCTTATCAGCTGGGGTTGTGCTCCATCACTCTTATCAGCTGGGGTTGTGCTCCATCACTCTTATCAGCTGGGGTTGTGTTACTTTACTCTTATCAGCTGGGGTTGTGTTCCATTACTCTTATCAGCTGGGGTTGTGCTCCATCACTCTTATCAGCTGGGGTTGTGTTACTTTACTCTTATCAGCTGGGGTTGTGCTCCATCACTCTTATCAACTGGGGTTGTGCTCCATCACTCTTATCAGCTGGGGTTGTGCTCCATCACTCTTATAAACTGGGGTTGTGCTCCATCACTCTTATCAGCTGGGGTTGTGCTCCATCACTCTTATCAACTGGGGTTGTGCTCCATCACTCTTATCAGCTGGGGTTGTGCTCCATCACTCTTATCAACTGGGGTTGTGCTCCAT
>CAXITT010000095.1:622942-655898 GCA_964033795.1 Lymnaea stagnalis | reverse complement strand
AGTGATGTCCCCAGTGAGTGATGTCCCCAGTGAGTGATGTCCCCAGTGAGTGATGTCCCCAGTGAGTGATGTCCCTAGTGTTTGATGTCCCCAGTGAGTGATGTCCCCAGTGAGTGATGTCCCCAGTCAGTGATGTCCCCAGTGAGTGTTTTCCACAGTGTGTGAAGTGTGATGTCCCCAGTGTGTGATGTCCCAAATGTGTGATGTCTCCGTGTGTGATTTCCCCAGTGTGTGATGTCCCCTGAGTGTGATGTCCCCAATTTATGATGTTCCCGGTGTTTGATGTCCCTTGAGTGTGATGTTCCCCGTTTTTGATGTCCCTTGTGTGTGATGTTCCCCGTGTCTGATGTCACTTGTGTGTGATGCTCCCCGTGTTTGATGTCCCTTGTGTGTGATGTTCCCCGTGTTTGATGTCCCTTGTGTGTGATGTTCCCCGTGTGTGATGTCCCTTGTGTGTGATGCTCCCCGTGTTTGATGTCCCTTGTGTGTGATGTCCCCCATGTTTGATGTCCCTTGTGTGTGATGTTCCCCGTGTTTGATGTTCCTTGTGTGTGATGTTCCCCGTGTTTGATGTTCCTTGTGTGTGATGTCCCCCGTGTTTCATGTCCCTTGTGTGTGATGTCCCCCGTGAGTGTCTCGGTGTTTTATTTTATCAAATCTGTGATTTTCTGACTGACAGACAGACAAAAAGACAGACAGACAAAGAGACAGACAGACAAGGAGACAGACAGACAAGGAGACAGACAAACAAGGAGACAGACAGACAAGGAGACAGATAGACAAGTAGACAGACCGACAAGAGACAGACAGACAAGGAGAAAAACAGACAAGGAGACAGACAGACAAGGAGACATATAGAAAAGGAGACAGACAGACAAGGAGACAGACAAGGAGACAAACAAGGATGCCGAAAGACAAGAAGACAGACAGACAAGGAGACGGGCAGAAAAGGAGACGGACAGACGAGTAAACAGACAAGGGGACAGACTGAAACACCGTCCCGGTGGATGTCTCGTTAAATAAAATGTTTCATTAGTTTGGGCTCTAAGATTATCTAAAAAAACAAACATTTAAAACCGTTCAGACTAAATTAACTTCCTTCAGTTGCCGTGCTACTTCTGTGCGCTATTGCTCAATCGTTTTGTTCTCATCAATAATATATCATTCACTGTAATGGCGGTCGCTTAAGTTCGAATGATCTTGCCCATCTCTCTCTCTCTCTCTCTCTCTCTCTTTGTCTCAATCTCTCTCTCTCTCTCTCTATCAATCTCTTTGTCTCTCTCCCTCACTCCTTCTCTCATTTTCTCTATATATCAGTCTCCTTATCTCTCTCTTACTCCCTGCCGCTCTCTCACTATCTCTCACTCTCTCTCACTTTATCTCTCTCTCTCTCTCTCTTCTTATCCCTTTCTCTAAATCCATCATATATCTACATTTCCTTATCTCTTAACCCATCACATGTCTACTTATCTCTATCTCTCAGTATATTGTAGATCTACTTATCTCTATTTTCCCTATCTCTCAGTCCATCATTTATTATCGTATCCCTATCTCTCAATGCATCATAAATCTACTTATCTCTATCTGACAAACCGTCATATAACTACTTGTCTCATCTTCTCAATCCAACATTATCTTCTTATCCCTATCGCTCATACATAGCTAACACCCCCCCCCCCGGCCCCCCCACCCTTCCTTGCCAGGCTCGAACAAAGGTTTTTCGAAAAATGAAAAAAATCTGAAATGAATATATAGAATGCGCTGACTGACGTGTCCACCACTGTGACCTTTCAACTCCAAGATTAGCATACTGCCATTCATAATTCTTTATTTTATTTAACGAAATTGATTTTAGCTACTGATAAGATTTAAAGACGCCCACTGGTCAGATTATACTTTGCCCACTGGTCAGATGAAACTTTGCAGATAGTGACCTATTTCAAGAGTTATATCCAAAAAAAACCTTCCGACATCTTGTAGGACTAAAACGCCGTCAGGTGGAAATGTTGGATGGTTGAAAGGACTTCTGATGGATATGTTTCATGGTTGTAAGAACTTCTGATGGAAATGTTTGATGGGTTAAAGAACAACTGGTGGAAATGTTTGAGGGTTGAAAGAACTTCTGGTGGAAATGTTTGATGGTTGAAAGAACTTCTGGTGGAAATGTTTGATGGTTGAAAGAACTTCTGGTGGAAATGTCTGATGGTTAAAAGGACGTCTTAAGGATTTTTTTTATGTTTAAAGGGTCGTCTGATGCAAATACTCGATGGTCGATAGTACTTCTGATGGAAAAAGTTGATGGTTGAAAGGAGCTCTGATAGAAATTTTTTACTGTTTATATGGATGTCTGGTTGAAATGCTTAATGGTTGAAATGATGTGTGATGGAAGTGCTTGACTGCTGAAAGGTAGTCTCGTATAAATACTTGAATCTTGAAATGAAACCTGATGGGAATGTGTGATGAGTTAAAGGACGTCTGATGGAAATGCTTGCCTGATGGAAGAATGTCTCATAAAAATGCTTGACTGATTGAAGGATTTCTCATAAAAATGCTTGGCTGATTGAAGGATATCTCATAAAAATGCTTGACTGTTGGAAAGACATTACATAGAAATTCTTGATTGTTGGAAGGACGTCTGATGGAAATGCTTGACTGTTGGAAGGACGTCTCATAGAAATCCTTCACTGTTGGAAGGACGTCTCATAGAAATCCTTCACTGTTGAAAGGACATCTCATAGAAATCCTTCACTGTTGGAAGGACATCTCATAGAAATCCTTCACTGTTGGAAGGACGTCTCATAGAAATCCTTCACTGTTGGAAGGACATCTCATAGAAATCCTTCACTGTTGGAAGGCAATCTCATAGAAATCCTTCACTGTTGGAAGGCCATCTCATAGAAATCCTTCACTGTTGGAAGGCCATCTCATAGAAATCCTTCACTGTTGGAAGGCCATCTCATAGAAATCCTTCACTGTTGGAAGGACATCTCATAGAAATCCTTCACTGTTGGAAGGACGTCTCATAGAAATCCTTCACTGTTGGAAGGACATCTCATAGAAATCCTTCACTGTTGGAAGGCCATCTCATAGAAATCCTTCACTGTTGGAAGGACATCTCATAGAAATCCTTCACTGTTGGAAGGACGTCTCATAGAAATCCTTCACTGTTGGAAGGACATCTCATAGAAATCCTTCACTGTTGGAAGGCCATCTCATAGAAATCCTTCACTGTTGGAAGGCCATCTCATAGAAATCCTTCACTGTTGGAAGGCAATCTCATAGAAATCCTTCACTGTTGAAGGCCATCTCATAGAAATCCTTCACTGTTGAAAGGACATCTCATAGAAATCCTTCACTGTTGGAAGGACATCTCATAGAAATCCTTCAATTTTTTGAAGGCCATCTCATAGAAATCCTTCACTGTTGGAAGGACATCTCATAGAAATCCTTCACTGTTGAAAAGACATCTCATAGAAATCCTTCACTGTTGGAAGGCCATCTCATAGAAATCCTTCACTGTTGGAAGGACATCTCATAGAAATCCTTCACTGTTGGAAGGACGTCTCATAGAAATCCTTCACTGTTGGAAGGACATCTCATAGAAATCCTTCACTGTTGGAAGGCCATCTCATAGAAATCCTTCACTGTTGGAAGGCCATCTCATAGAAATCCTTCACTGTTGGAAGGCAATCTCATAGAAATCCTTCACTGTTGAAGGCCATCTCATAGCAATCCTTCACTGTTGGAAGGCCATCTCATAGAAATCCTTCACTGTTGAAAGGACATCTCATAGAAATCCTTCACTGTTGGAAGGACATCTCATAGAAATCCTTCAATTTTTTGAAGGCCATCTCATAGAAATCCTTCACTGTTGGAAGGACATCTCATAGAAATCCTTCACTGTTGAAAAGACATCTCATAGAAATCCTTCACTGTTGGAAGGCCATCTCATAGAAATCCTTCACTGTTGGAAGGACATCTCATAGAAATCCTTCACTGTTGGAAGGACGTCTCATAGAAATCCTTCACTGTTGGAAGGAAATTTCATAGAAATCCTTCACTGTTGGAAGGACGTCTCATAGAAATCTTTCACTGTTGGAAGGACGTCTGATGAAAATGCTTGACTGTTCAGCGTTGAATTCTCTATTAGCAAAATACAAGCGATCAAATGTTGCGGGAAATGCCAGCGATTGGCTATGAGGCCCCTATCAACAAGCCAATCTTGGAGCGACCAGGCCAAAAATAGTGAATGGCCCTTCGAAACTAGCAAACATCCTTCATAGCATCCCACGTCAAGTACGTCAAGCGATGTTTATTCGTGAACTTGTTGTAGATTTAGAGTTAGTTGGCTATAGTGTTTTTGGGTTAGTGAGCTTTATGGTGTTATTTTAGTGAGTTATGTGGTGTTAATTTAGTGAGTTATGTGGTGTTAGTTCAGTGAGTTATGTGGTGTTAGTTGAGTGAGTTATGTTGTGTTAATTTAGTGAGTTATGTGGTGTTAGTTGAGTGAGTTATGTTGTGTTAATTTAGTGAGTTATGTTGTGTTAATTTAGTGAGTTATGTGGTGTTAGTTGAGTGAGTTATGTGGTGTTAATTTAGTGAGTTATGTGGTGTTAATTTAGTGTGTTATGTTGTGTTAATTTAGTGAATTATGTGGTGTTAGTTGAGTGAGTTATGTGGTGTTAGTTGAGTGAGTTATGTGGTGTTTTTTAATTTATGTAAGTTAAGGTGGGTGAGTTAGGTATGTGGTGGTGGGTGAGTTATGTATGTGGTGTTGGTTGAGTTAGGTATGTGGTGGTGGGTGAATTAGGTATGTGGTTGTGGATTAGCTAGGTATGTTGTCGTGGGGTGAGTTAGGTATGTGGTGATTGGTGAGTTAGGTATGTGGTTGTGGGTGAGTTGGGTATAAGGTGATTGGTGAGTTAGGTATGTGGTTTTGGGTGAGTTAGGTATGTTGTCGTTGGATGAGTTAGGTATGTGGTGATTGGTGAGTTAGGTATGTGGTTGTGGGTGAGTTAGGTATGAGGTGATTGGTGTGTTAGGTATGTGGTGGTGGGTGAGTTAGGTATGTGGGGATTGGTGAGTTAGGTATGTGGTGGTGGGTGAGTTAGGTATGTTGTCGTTGGATGAGTTAGGTATGTGGTGATTGGTGAGTTAGGTATGTGGTGATGGGTGAATTAGGTATGTTGTCGTTGGGTGAGTTAGGTATGTGGTGATTGTTGAGGTAGGTATGTGGTGGTGGGTGCGTTAGGTATGTGGTTTTGGATGAGTTATGTATGTGGTTTTGGGTGAGTTAGGTATGTGGTGGTGGGTGAGTTAGGTATGTGGTGATTGGTGAGTTAGGCATGTGGTGGTGGGTGAGTTAGGTATGTTGTCGTTGGGTAAGTTAGGTATGTGGTGGTGGGTGAGTTAGGTATGTGGTGGTGGGTGGGTCAGGTATGTGGTGGTGGGTGGGTTAGGTATGTTGTCGTTGGGTAAGTGAGGTATGTGGTGGTGGGTGAGTTAGGTATGTGGTGGTGGGTGAGTTAGGTATGTGGTGGTGGGTCTGTTAGGTATGTTGTCGTTGGGTGAGCTAGGTATGCGTGGTGGGTGAGTTAGGTAGGCGGTGGTGGGTGAGTTAGGTATGTGGTGATTGGTGAGTTAGGTATGTGGTGGTGGGTGAGTTAGGTATCTGGTGGTGGGTGAGTTAGGTATGTGGTTTTGGGTGAGTTAGGTATGTGGTGGTGGGTGAGTTAGGTATGTGGTGTTGGGTGAGATAGGTATGTGGTTTTGGGTGAGTTAGGTATGTGGTTTTGGGTGAGTTAGGTATGTGGTTTTGGGTGAGTTAGGTATGTGGTTTTGGGTGAGTTAGGTATGTGGTGTTGGGTGAGTTAGGTATGTGGTTTTGGGTGAGTTAGGTATGTGGTTTTGGGTGGGTTAGGTATGTGGTTGTGGGTGAGTTAGGTATGTGGTTTTGGGTGAGTTAGGTATGTGGTTTTGGGTGAGTTAGGTATGTGGTTTTGGGTGAGTTAGGTATGTGGTTTTGGGTGAGTTAGGTATGTGGTTTTGGGTGAGTTAGGTATGTGGTGGTGGGTGAGTTAGGTATGTGGTTTTGGGTGAGTTAGGTATGTGGTTTTGGGTGAGTTAGGTATGTGGTTTTGGGTGAGTTAGGTATGTGGTTTTGGGTGAGTTAGGTATGTGGTGTTTGTTTTGAACTAGTTTGAATGGTGTGTGGCCTATTTTTAAATGTTTTTTTTTCTAATCTTTGTGAGGTACGGTGAAAAAATCATATACTTATGAATATACGAAATATCGAAACTCCAACTGTGACTTCGTTATATGTGAATAAATATTGTTCATAACATTAATTGTAAAGACGAAACTTTGCAGAATATAGTTCAACTTTTATGCTGAAATATGATTCTATGATATCACCCGACTTATAACCATATCCATTGCCCTGTCTTCCCGTGTGAGACATCAAATCCCATGTCCTGTTATCTCGAATGAGACATCATATCCCATTTCTTGTCTTCTCGTGTGAGACATCACATCCCATGTCCTGTCTTCTCGTGTGAGACATCACATCCGATGTCCTGTCTTCTCGTGTGAGACATCACATACCATGTCCTGTCTTCTCGTGTGAGACATCACATCCGATGTCCTGTCTTCTCGTGTGAAACAAATTGAGACTTTTTATTTAGAACCGGAAGTCATCTCGATCAACACGATTACTTCCCTTCCCATGACAAGGCACGGGAGGTAATCAACAATGGAGCAAGCTTCACGGTCACCAGACAAAATCTTCTCTGCTGCTCTTCTGTGTGCCCAAACTTCCGGTGTCATCTCGGTGTCATCTCGGTGTCATCTCGGTGTCATCTCGGTGTCATCTTGGTGGCATCTCGGTGTCATCCTCTATGTCATTTCAGTGCCATCTCTGTGTCATTTCGGTGTCATATATGTGTCATCTTGGTGTCATTTCGGTGTCATCTCTGTTTCATTTTGGAGTTATTTCAGTGTTATCTATGCGTCATCTTTGTTTCATCTATGTGTCAACTTGCTGTCACTTCGTGTCATCTCTGTGTCATCTTGATGCCATCTCGGTGTCACCTCGGTGTTATCTCGTTGTCATCTCGGTATCATCTCTGTGTCATCTCTGTGTCATCTTCGTGTCATCACGGTGTCATCTTGGTGTCATTTTGGTGTCATCCTGGTGTCATCTCGGTGTCATCTGGGTGAGGGCTGAAGCAAGTCACGAGTCTCCAGGTTCATCTTTGACTTTTGATTAATTTGAGCTTTAGTTAATTCCCCTAATGTTAAAAGATAGTTAATAAACTAGGTCAGAGCGAGAAATAAAGTAGGTCACAAACACAGTATGTGTGTGTATCGCATACATATTCCATCATACATTCACAATCTGTGTGCGTTTATTAGATATTCATTCGGTTATATATTCACTGTGTCTCTGTCATATACTTTATCGGTTAATACAATCCCAATCTCTGCATTTCTCTCATAAGATTTCCCTATCTAATTCGATCACAAATCTGTGTTTTTCATATCAATAGTATGTCATATAATCACAATCTCTGTGTGGCTTATATCATTATTGTATTATATGTATAATACAATCACAATATGTGTTTTTAATATAATAATTGTGTCATACAATCACAATCTCTTCATACAATCACAATCTCTTCATACAATCACAATCTCTTCATACAATCACAATCTCTTCATACAATCACAATCTCTTCATACAATCACAATCTCTGTGACTAAGCGTTAAGAACGTCATCGAATCCAATGAATAATAATTAATTAAGTTGAACTTGTCAGTTGTTAAATATCAGTTGGCACATGTCAGTTGGCACATGTCAGTTGGCACATGTCAGTTGGCATATGTCAGTTGGCACATGTCAGTTGGAACATATCATTTTTCACGTCAGTTGGCACATAACAGTTGGCATATGTCAGTTTGCACATATCAGTTGTTAGCAAATTGCAGTTGTTGGCAGATGTCAGTTGTTGGCACATGAAAATTGTTGGCAGATGTCAGTTGGCAAATGGAGATAAGAATTGCGTCACGTGTTCATTACATACATTGTCAAATGCAATATTATGTAAGATGTTAGACATTGTCAAATTAGATATAATGTAAGATGTTAGACATTGTAACATGTCATATGATGTGTGGTGTTAGACATTGTACAATGTAATATGATGTAAGGGGTCATCCATTAATTATGTCAACAAAATAGGGGTAAGTTGGTTGGACATGTTTGACAATTGTTGACAAGGGGGTAAAAATGGAAGGGGGGGGGGTAGATTAGTTAACGTCAACAATCATTTTTTCTCCATTATTTTTTTTTTAATTGACTGGTTATTACATTATTTTAACAAACTTAATGAGTCTACATTATATATTCATATAATGTTTATTTATATCAAGTTTATTTGTTGACAAGGGGGTAAAAATGGAAGGGGGGGGGTAGATTAGTTAACGTCAACAATCATTTTTTCTCCATTATTTTTTTTTTAATTGACTGGTTATTACATTATTTTAACAAACTTAATGAGTCTACATTATATAGTCATATAATGTTTAGTTATATCAAGTTTATTATGTTGATTAACAAGCTAAAGATACAATATAATATCTTTCCTACAATTCTGTGCAGTTAAAATAGATCAGCACAAAGTAAAACGTAGCTAGATATGTATTTGTATTATATTTAATATTTTTGTGTGGGGTAGGGGGAGGGGGGGTAATTGAAATGTTGATATAATTGCTGGGTGGGGGGCATTGAAAGTTTGGCAGTTGTTGACAAGGGGAGGGGGTCCAAAATTGCTAAAAAAAATCTTTGACGGAATTAATGGACACCCCTTAAGATGTTGTACTCACTCTTATGAAACTGGCGTTGATGTAGTCTCCAAGCTGACCTCTTGAGTCCATCATGTTGGCACTTTGAGGACAGAGAATGACGCGGTTATGGTCAACTGGGGAAAGCAAAAAAGGCACTTTTACAAACAGGACAACAGATGTGTGGTTATTTTATTTGGGATACAACCAACTCAGGTTTAGCATGAATAATAAACAAATTACAGCTCTAGTCCAAGGCTACTACTCAAGTCAAGGCTACTTCTCAAGTCAAGGCTACCACTCAAGTCCAGGCTACCTATCAAGTCAAGGCTAACACTCAAGACAAGGCAACCATTCACGACAAGGCAACTGCTCAAGACTACGACTCAAATCAAGGCTACCACTCAAGTCAAGGCTGCTACTCAAGTCAAGGCTACCACTCAAGTCAAGGCTGCCACTCAAGTCAAGGCTGCTACTCAAGTCAAGGCTACAACTCAAGTCAAGGCTACCACTCAAGTCAAGGCTGCTACTCAAGTCAAGGCTACCACTCAAGTCAAGGATACCACTCAAGTCAAGGCTGCTACTCAAGTCAAGGCTACAACTCAAGTCAAGGCTACCACTCAAGTCAAGGCTGCTACTCAAGTCAAGGCTACCACTCAAGTCCAGGCTACCACTCAAGTCAGGGCTACCATTCAAGTCAAGGCTACCATTCAAGTCAAACATTGTCTTGGTCATCTGCGCGTGACGATGGACGAACGACAGCATGAATGATTATCAGGATTATGGCAAAACATGTTAATACTCTCCAAAAACCTTGCAATTACTCTCCGAAAACCATGAAATTACTCTCCAAACACCATGACCAAATGGTCAGCTAAATTATGTTTCACACAAGTGTATTTAAGATTATATTGAAAGTGGTGCATTCCTTTGTCTCCATATTTTATTGGATGGTGCTTGGAATATAATATAACATGGATTTATTATGATGGCCAAGGATTAATCCAGGGGAAGGATGAAGGCGCTGGAAGGTGGCGGAAGGTCGTGGAAGGTGGTGGAAGGTGATGGAAGGTGGTGGAAGGTGGTGGAAGGTGGTGGAAGATGGTGGAAGGCAGTGTGAATACCGTTAACGTTAGATTTTAAGGAACCCCCATTGGTTTACTATAAAGAAAGTCTTTTGGTTTGCTATAAAAAACGCCCATTGGTTTGCTATAAAGAGGGTCTATTGGTTTGCTATACAAAACGCCCATTGGTTTGCTATAAAGAAAGTCCATTGGTTTACTATAAAGAACGTCCATTTGCTTTCTATAATGAACGCCCATGGGTTTGCTATAAAGAACGTCCATTGGTTTGCTATAAATTGGTTTGCTATTAAGAACGTCCATTGATTTGCTATAAATTGGTTTGCTTTAAAGAACGTCAATTGGTTTGCTATAAAGAACGTCCAAAGTTTTGTTGGTTAATTAACATTTCATATCAAAAATGAAACATGCGTATGTGAGCTTCCATTGTAGGGATGGTGGACATTGGAGTTGTAGGGATGGTGCACATTGGAGTTGTAGGGATGGTGGACATTGGAGTTGTAGGGATGGTGCATATTGGAGTTGTAGGGATGGTGCACATTGGAGTTGTAGGGATGGTGGGCATTGGAGTTGTAGAGATGGTGGCCATTGGAGTTGTAGGGATGGTGCACATTGGAGTTGTAGGGATGGTGGACTTTGGAGTTGTAGGGATGGTGCACATTAGAGTTGTAGGGATGGTGCACATTGGAGTTGTAGGGATGGTGCACATTGGAGTTGTAGGGATGGTGCACATTGGTGTTGTAGGGATGGTGCTCATTGGAGTTGTAGGTATGGTGCACATTGGAGTTTTTGAGATGGTGCACATTGGTGTTGTAGGGGTGGTGCTCATTGGAGTTGTAGGGATGGTGCACATTGGTGTTGTAGGGGTGGTGCTCATTGGAGTTGTAGGGATGGTGCACATTGGTGTTGTAGGGATGGTGCACATTGGAGTTGTAGGGATGGTGCACATTGGAGTTGTAGGGATGGTGCACATTGGAGTTGTAGGGATGGTGCACATTGTAGTTGTAGGGATGGTGCATATTGAATTGCAGGGATGGTACATATTGACATTGTGGGGAGGGTGCACATCTCCAAAGATCCAAACTGTCACCTTGCTGTCACTAAAGTTGTACTTAATGTATGCAGCCAGACACTCTTTGATCTCTTTTGTTACGTCCCCTGATAAGAGGGTTGTTTCCCCTTTCTACCGTGGGTAATGCTATTAGAGTATCATTAAGGATTACTTTATCGACATGACGTCATCTTATTAGTTATTTCCGGTCATTAAAAGTCTTCTCGTTACATGTCACTCTTAGTTCGTCCGTTGTTAATCGATCAAAACCATTTTTGGCATCGGATTGATGCTGGGTTCAGTCTGTCTGTGGGTGCGCAGAGGGCTCATCAGGCCGATCCTGGCACGCAATGTTCTTGGGCGGTAGGTTTAGGGGATGAATGGAACATCTGTAGGTGCAGAGTTAACACTAGTGTGTCTTTTGTGCTCTGCAGCAGTAGTTCTGTTTGTCTCGTTTTGTACGGAGCCTTTATTTACGTTGAGGCGTCGTGAGTCTCCTTCCTTTGTGTAAAGAAGGCACCATGAGTCTCCTTCCTTTGTGTAAGGAAGGCACCATTAGTCTCCTTCCTTCGTGTAAAGAAGGCACCATTAGTCTCCTTCTTTTGTGTAAAGAAGGCACCATTAGTCTCCTTCCTTCGTGTAAGGAAGGCACCATTAGTCTCCTTCCTTTGTGTAAGGAAGGCACCATTAGTCTCCTTCTTTTGTGTAAAGAAGGCACCATTTGTCTCCTTCCTTTGTGTAAGGAAGACACCATTAGTCTCCTTCCTTTGTGTAAGGAAGGCACCATTAGTCTCTTTCCTTTGTGTAAAGAAGGCACCATTAGTGTCCTCCCTTCGTGTAAAGAAGGCACCATTTGTCTCCTTCCTTCGTGTAAAGAAGGCACCATTAGTCTCCTTCTTTTGTGTAAAGAAGGCACCATTTGTCTCCTTCCTTTGTGTAAAGAAGGCACCATTGGTCTCCTTCCTTCGTGTAAGGAAGGCACCATTAGTCTCCTTCTTTTGTGTAAAGAAGGCACCATTAGTCTCCTTCCTTCGTGTAAGGAAGGCACCATTAGTCTCCTTCCTTTGTGTAAGGAAGGCACCTTTAGTCTCCTTTCTTTGTGTAAGGAAGGCACCATTAGTCTCCTTCCTTTGTGTAAGGAAGGCACCATTAGTCTCCTTCTTTTGTGTAAGGAAGGCACCATTAGTGTCCTCCCTTCGTGTAAGGAGAAGCACCATGAGTCTCTTTCCTTTGTATAAGGGGAGGCGCCATGAGTCTCCTTCCTTTCTGTAAGGATGGCACCATTAGTCTCCTTCCTTTGTTTAAGGGGAGGCGCCATGAGTCTCCTTCCTTTGTGTAAGGAAGGCACCATTAGTCTCCTTCCTTTGTGTAAGGAAGGCACCATTAGTCTCCTTCCTTTGTGTAAGAAGAAGCGCCATGAGTCTCTTTCCTTTGTGTAAGGGGAGGCGCCATGAGTCTCCTTCCTTTGTGTAAGGAAGGCACCAGGAGTCTCCTTCCTTTGTGTAAGAAGAAGCGCCGTGAGTCTCTTTCCTTTGTGTAAGGGGAGGCGCCATGAGTCTCGATCCTTTGAGGACAGTAATCTTTGTTTTATTTCTTTAAATACGTAACTACATGTCTCATCATTAGCTGAAGTAAATGGCATATTAATTTAAAGCATTGAGTATTGCCCTAACTTATCTTTGCAACAATGGGCTTATGACCAGTGAATCATCTAGGAGTCGGGACGAATGTATCTAAGACGGCTGCTCATCTAAGAAATGAGACCAATCAACCTAAGATGGTTACACATCAAAGATAAGGAAGAATCTGACTAAAAAGCTCCACTAACTAGGGGTAACCACCACCCGACCGCCAGATAATAAAGGCCACCCCGACAGAAACATCAGGAGATGGAGTCCCTGAGGACACAGCCTTTTTGTAGACATGCAATGTCCGGTAAACATTTTGTAGACATGCAATTTCCGGTAAACATTTTGTAGACATGCAATGTCCGGTAAACATTTTGTAGACATGCAATGTCCTGTAAACATTTTGTAGACATGCAATGTCCGGTAAACATTTTGTAGACATGCAATGTCCGGTAAACATTTTGTAGACATGCAATGTCCGGTAAACATTTTGTAGACATGCAATGTCCGGTAAACATTTTGTAGACATGCAATGTCCGGTAAACATTTTGTAGACATGCAATGTCCGGTAAACATTTTGTACACATGCAATGTCCGGTAAACATTTTGTACACATGCAATGTCCGGTAAACATTTTGTAGACATGCAATGTCCGGTAAACATTTTGTACACATGCAATGTCCGGTAAACATTTTGTACACATGCAATGTCCGGTAAACATTTTGTAGACATGCAATGTCCGGTAAACATTTTGTACACATGCAATGTCCGGTAAACATTTTGTACACATGCAATGTCCGGTAAATATTTTGTAGACATGCAATGTCCTGTAAACATTTTGTAGACATGCAATGTCCTGTAAACATTTTGTAGACATTCAATGTCCGGTAAACATTTTGTAGACATGCAATGTCCGGTAAACATTTTGTAGACATGCAATGTCCGGTAAACATTTTGTACACATGCAATGTCCGGTAATTATTTTGTACACATGCAATGTCCGGTAAACATTTTGTAGATATGCAATGTCCGGTAAACATTTTGTAGACATGCAATGTCCGGTAAACATTTTGTAGACATGCAATGTCCGGTAAACATTTTGTACACATGCAATGTCCGGTAAACATTTTGTACACATGCAATGTCCGGTAAACATTTTGTAGACATGCAATGTCCGGTAAACATTTTGTAGACATTGAATGTCCGGTAAACATTTTGTAGACATGCAATATCCGGTAAACATTTTGTAGACATGCAATGTCCGGTAAACATTTTGTACACATGCAATGTCCGGTAAACATTTTGTACATATGCAATGTCCGGTAAACATTTTGTACATATGCAATGTTCGGTAAACATTTTGTACACATGCAATGTCCGGTAAACATTTTGTACACATCCAATGTCCGGTAAACACTAAGTTATGGGCGGATAATGTAAAAACTTCTGACATTTTTTAACTGTTTTTTTTACAAACTTGTAACAGATTAGTTTCGAGTATGTTGGAAGTTCCCGAATGATGCAGTTACTGGTTGAAATTAAAAGAAACATTGACGGGAAATGGGCTCTTTGATATTCGTGTGTTTATATTCGCAAGAGAATGTGCGTCTAAAATTAGTGAAGGAGATTGTGAGATCCGTACCAGATAAGACTAAAATAAAATACGTACCAAGTAACACTAAGAATTCCTGGTGATGTTTATACGTTAGATTCTACATTTGTTTGTTGAAACCTTACCACTTTATTTAAAAGAATTCACGACACAAATGTCAGGGTCAGCACGATGGTAATGGCATTACTGTCAAATAGTACAACACAGGGTCAGCACGATGGTAATGGCATTACTGTCAAATAGTACAACACAGGGTCAGCACGATGGTAATGGCATTACTGTCAAATAGTACAACACAGGGTCAGCACGATGGTAATGGCATTACTGTCAAATAGTACAACACAGGGTCAGCACGATGGTATTGGCATTACTGTCAAATAGTACAACACAGGGTCAGCACGATGGTAATGGCATTACTGTCAAATAGTACAACACATGGTCAGCACGATGGTAATGGCATTACTGTCAAATAGTACAACACAGGGTCAGTACGATGGTAATGGCATTACTGTCAAATAGTACAACACATGGTCAGCACGATGGTAATGGCATTACTGTCAAATAGTGCAACACAGGGTCAGCACGATGGTAATGGCATTACTGTCAAATAGTACAACACAGGGTCAGCACGATGGTAATGGCATTACTGTCAAATAGTACAACACAGGGTCAGCACGATGGTAATGGCATTACTGTCAAATAGTACAACACAGGGTCAGCACGATGGTAATGGCATTACTGTCAAATAGTACAACACAGGGTCAGCACGATGGTAATGGCATTACTGTCAAATAGTACAACACAGGGTCAGCACGATGGTAATGGCATTACTGTCAAATAGTACAACACAGGGTCAGCACGATGGTAATGGCATTACTGTCAAATAGTACAACACAGGGTCAGCACGATGGTAATGGCATTACTGTCAAATAGTACAACACAGGGTCAGCACGATGGTAATGGCATTACTGTCAAATAGTACAACACAGGGTCAGCACGATGGTAATGGCATTACTGTCAAATAGTACAACACAGGGTCAGCACGATGGTAATGGCATTACTGTCAAATAGTACAACACAGGGTCAGCACGATGGTAATGGCATTACTGTCAAATAGTACAACACAGGGTCAGCACGATGGTAATGGCATTACTGTCAAATAGTACAACACAGGGTCAGCACGATGGTAATGGCATTACTGTCAAATAGTACAACACAGGGTCAGCACGATGGTAATGGCATTACTGTCAAATAGTACAACACAGGGTCAGCACGATGGTAATGGCATTACTGTCAAATAGTACAACACAGGGTCAGCACGATGGTAATGGCATTACTGTCAAATAGTGCAACACAGGGTCAGCACGATGGTAATGGCATTACTGTCAAATAGTGCAACACAGGGTCAGCACGATGGTAATGGCATTACTGTCAAATAGTGCAACACAGGGTCAGCACGATGGTAATGGCATTACTGTCAAATAGTGCAACACAGGGTCAGCACGATGGTAATGGCATTACTGTCAAATAGTACAACAATTCTAATAGTAGCACCGTAATACCAGATGTCGAGAAAATTACTCTCTAGTCGTAAGAAAGTTGAAAGAAATATGCTTTTAAACTTTAGTCTCAAAGAAAAAAAAGGAACTAAATATTTGTTTCCATCTAACAGCAGAACATGGCCACCTTTAATGTTATAGGAATCAGTGTTAGAGTAACCTAAAAGAAAAATGGGGCCCTGGAGCTTTCAGGGTCCCCGCGATAAGGGATTCATTTCCCCGCATGTCATCTGAAGACTTTTTTAGTTTAAGTTCCATTGAGCACGACCTAAATATTGGTTGTTTAGCGGGGGTGATAGTGGGACTGTCTAACGACCGAAGAGATCTTAATCCAGAACTATCAGGGACTGACAGATGGCTGGTGGTTGCTAGCTTGACTTACATGTAATAATGTCCTTCCATCTGTTTTTCTTTGATGACTTTTCAGCCTTCCCGACGCGACATGGGAACATACAGAGAGCTGGAAGCTTCTGAAACAAGAAAAGCTAGTGTCTAAATTATAGTCATTAGTCCAATGTTCAGGAAAATGTTCAACATTTTGTATTTATATCTCTGTGATGTATTGTATGGTTTCTGTGATGTATTGTATGGTTTCTGTGATGTATTGTATGGTTTCTGTGATGTATTGCATGGTTTCTGTGATGTATTGTATGGTTTCTGTGATGTATTGTATGGTTTCTGTGATGTATTGTATGGTTTCTGTGATATATTGTATGGTTTCTGTGATGTATTGTATGGTTTCTGTGATGTATTGTATGGTTTCTGTGATGTATTGTATGGTTTCTGTGATGTATTGTATGGTTTCTGTGATGTATTGTATGGTTTCTGTGATGTATTGTATGGTTTCTGTGATGTATTGTATAGTTTCTGTGATGTATTGTATGGTGTTTTTTTTATAAACTACATTAATCCCATTGAACTAGATTCTGGCTTTTGAAATTCGTCTCCTAACGAATATAGATCTAGAACAAGATTTTAAAACACATTATTTTATATGCATTTAAGCACGTGTATATTGTTATGTACCCTTATATGGTTTTAAAAATTTAATCTCCTTTAAGAAGAACAATACGTGTCAAAGAACTGAAACCAGTGTATTTAGAAAAGATGCTATATCTGAAACTATCAATATCAGCAAGTGAGGAAATCTTTTGAAAAGCTTTGCACGTAATAATATTTCAAAGCTTCCCCTTTAAATGAACCGAGTTAAGCTGGACACCTTCACAATTATGTTTATATCATTAAAGAAGGTTTTGTTTGAAAGTCAAAATTCGTAGAGAAGGCTGAATTTCTATTCGTAGAGAAGGCTGAATTTCTATTCGTAGAGAAGGCTGAATTTCTTTTCGTAGAGAAGGCTGAATTTCTATTCGTAGAGAAGGCTGAATTTCTATTCGTAGAGAAGGCTGAATTTCTATTCGCTTTACATTGAAATATTCCATTAAAAAACAACGGGTAATTGGCTAGTAAGAAATCGAGAAAATTAATAAATGAAGACGAAAACAAATCAAATTTTTAACCGACTTTGACATCAATCAGTTGAACCTCTAACAACGTGAAGTGTGATTGATGCACCGTGCGCTACAGTAGTGGTTTTCAACTGTGGACATTAATTGTTGTGAACTAGATGGTTGTGAATGTTGGGTTTTTTCGTGAGGTCAGAGCGTGAAGTTGGTTGGTGGTGTATGTGGAACGTTGGTGTAGGCTGAGTGTTTTGTTGGGATGTAAAAGGGCTGTGTGTTTGTCTCCTGGATGAATTATGTAGCGACTGCGTTGTGTCACGTCACAAGTGGATGTTTTAGTACATGGAAGTAATAGAGAATTTACAATGAACTATTCGGTGTTTGAGTTACTTGGCCAAGAGAGAGACGAAAATTAACAAAACAGGTCTGACATAAGTCTAGACATCTAGACATCGGAGGTAGTAGACAAACGAAAGAAGGTCGTAGCAACATTGGTTTACTGATATGGGCCGTAGCACAAGATGTGGTGAAAAGATGTGGTGAAAAGATGTGGTAAAAAGATGTGGTGCAAAGATGTGGTGAAAAGATGTGGTGAAAAGATAGGATGAAAAGATGTGGTGAAAAGATGTGGTGAAAAGATGTGGTGAAGAGATGTGGCATTAAATCAAAGAGATGGGGTTTTTTATAGGCACGAGAGTAACAATTGAATCCAATTTTCGCTGGAAACGAATAATCGATACTTGGAGTCAATACTCATTACTTGGAGTACAAAAAGAATCAGTACTACGCCACTCAGTACAAATAGTTTAATAGTACTACGCCACTCAATACAAATAGGTTGTGTCACATATCTAATATTTAGATATCAATTGTGTTGCGTAAAAATAATGTATTGTTTTGTTAAATAGAAACAACAGGAAGTGAGGAATTATGGGATGGAATGAAGAGAGGTAACGGTCATAAATGTTTTGCAGGGATTCCTATATTTGGCACTGGCCGTGTTCATTTTAGTTATTAATAGAATCTTATTGCTCATTTTGTGAAACAGAAGAAGTTGTATGAAGGATTATATTTGACTCTGATCTACAGAGATATTGTTTTATTGTGTGTCAGTTCATCAGTCAATACAAGTCGTGATGCTCATTCCTCTGGTACTTACTTGGATAAACATGGTGGACGTATGTAAATGTGGATGCACAGTTTAGTATAAGTGATAATTACAACCCTACAAGTAACAACATCATGACACAGACAACTGTGTGTATGATACGTTACAGGTTTTTAAGTACAACATTCATTAAGAGTACACAATTATTTTCATCGTGTTATGGTAAAGTTGGCGTTGAATAATGTACATGCGTAATTATGTAATTTGGATGTAATGATTTCCTTTGGATGTAATGATGTCATTTGGATGTAATGATGTCATTTGGATGTAATGTCATTTGGATGTAATGATGTCATTTGTATGTAATGATGTCATATGGATGTAATGATGTCATTTGGATCTAATGATGTCATTTGGATGTAATGATGTCATTTGGATGTAATGATTTCATTTGGATGTATTGATGTCATTTGGATGTAATGATGTCATTTGGATGTGATGATGTCATTTGGATGTAATGAATATTAAATCATTGTAAATGTATAATGATGTAATTAGGTTGTAATAAATGGTATCGACCTGCCTGTGAGCTAAGATACATAAATCTAAAGTTACATAAATCAAAATGTACATAAATCTAAAGTTCAGATAATGCCGTGTGTGAAGCTTCAAGCTAGTGTTTCCTTTCGTCCCCATGTCTTCGAATTATTTGGCTAAAATAGATCCTTTTGTAATGGCAGCAGAAAATAAAGGAAGAGGAAAAAACCATGAACTGGAGAAAAGAATGTCAATTTGTTAAATCTTGAGCAAGGTCTTGTGGGATTGAACAAATTTAACAAGAATAAGCCAACACACCGTGAGACAGCTTCAGCTCAGAATACAAGCTTCAATGAGGAATAAGGTTTTAAAGTCTCACGAGTAGAGTATCCTTCTATTGACGTCATTTTCAGATTGTACAACTCTAAAGATAATCATTTCTTGAACATTTTTTGGTCAGCACGAAATTTCAATGAATGGACTAAGGGAACTTGATCTGAATGAGACACTGACCAATGATGGCCAGACACTGACCAATGATGGCCAGACACTGACCAATGATGGCCAGACACTGACCAATGATGGCCAGACACTAACCACTGATGGCCAGACAATAACCAATGATGGCTAGACAATGACCAATGATGGCCAGCTCCTTGTGTCCAAACTGGCTACTGTGTTTATCTGGCTAAAGATTGAGGCGACCTTAATCTTTAAATAATCAATACGGACCGCAGTCTAGTTTAAGCAACACCTTTAAGGTCTGCTCTGACATATCAATTTAACATATCATCAATTTAACGAGTTTAACATATGTTAACGTATCACCAAAACCCTTTATTCCTTATGTAAACTATTTGTCAAAATTATTGAAAACAGTTCAGATGTAGGTTCATTTAATCAGTTAAATATCTTTTCAGTCAATACAAATCTTTACATACCAGACGTCAGCATGTCAATATGACATAACAGACTACATATTATTATTATTATTATTATTTTATTGTAAAAGGTCATTTTATATAGCACAGTACCCCAGCTGACGTTGGAACAAAGCTAGACCTCCCCCATCCAAGTTCTATCTACTCCTTTTTTTTACACTTTCTACATATACTTTTGTACCCTACTTCATATACCTTGTTTACACGTGCTACATATCATTTTTACACTTGTTACATATAATATTTCACACTTGTTAAAAATTATATTTCACACTTGTTATAAATAATATTTTTACTAGTTACATAAATGTTTTACACTTGTTACATATAATATTTAAAATTGCTACATATAGTAATTTACACTTGTCAAATATAATGTTTTACACTTGTTAATATATTTTACACTTGTTACATATAATATTTTACACTTGTTACACATTATATTTTACACTTGTTATAAATAATAATTTTACTTGTTACATACAATATTTTATACTTGTTACATATAATATTTAAAATTGTTACATATAGTATTTAAACTTGTTCAAAATAATATTTTACACTTGTTACATATAATATTTTATACTTCTTACATATAATATTTTACACTTGTTACATATTATATTTTACACTTGTTGCATATAATATTTTACACTAGTTACATATAATATTTTACATTTTTTACATATAATATTTACACTTGTTACATTTATTATACACATGTTACACATAATATTTTAAACTTGCTACATATAATATTTAGATTCTACACTTGTTACATATTGATTCATCAACGATTTCCCTGTTTTGTTTCAGCTATTTTCCATTTGTCCCCTACCCTCTACTTTGTATATTCTATTGCTTCTTCGTGACAGCAGTGCCCCTCCTATTGCAACCAGGGGCGTAGCCAGGGTTTGAGGAGGTACACAATACATAGATTCTTGTGGAAATTAGTTTATAACTTGTTTAAAAAATACAAGGCTGGCAGGAATGTCGTTGTGATCTCGTGCATGGAGGGAGCAGAAATCGAGGTGGCCGTCGACTCCCGGGTGTAGGTGGAGAGCTAAGCATGCCCCCCACCCTCATCAGAATGTTCTGATTTATTTAAATAAACGGTTGGCCATTAGGGGCATACCTTAATTTAGTTGTAATACCATTCTACACATGTCTAATATCATGTTATTTCAAGTCATGTTGTTTAAAGGCATCTTATTTCAAGTCATGTTGTTTAAAGTCATCTTATTTTAAGTCATGTGCTTAAAGTCATCTTATTTCAAGTCATCTTATTTCGAGTCATCGTATATCATGCTATCTGATTTCAAGTCATCTTATTTGAAGCATCTTATTTCAAGTCATCTTAATCCAGTCATCTTATTTCAAGTCATCTTATTTCAAGTCGTGTTGCTAAAAGTCATTTTAAAGTCATGTTGTTTCATCATTTTATTGATACTTTTTTTTAAAAACCACTTCATTAATAAAATTTATTGCTCTTTTCGAAGTTCTACAAATTGAGAACTCCTCTGCTGACGTCACTGTGAGTAATTTAATGAGCTTCATCACGTAGCCATGACGTTTGCATAAAATGGCTGAGTTAATCGCAATGTTTGAGTGAAAGGCATGCCTGCCTCATTCGACGCTGGGGACTCTGTCAGCTGTGGTGCTCGGGCGCAGCTAGTCTCAGGGGACCGATACCCCTTTCGATCGACGCACCCTGCCCCCACCACACACACACACACACACACATTCTCCTGTACGTATTGGAGGCGTCATGGATCTGTAATCGGCTAGGACTGGTTTTTTGACTACCCTGCTTTGGATTAGTGTTGGGTAATATTCCTATAATATTATGTTATGTAATATTACTGCGATATTACGTTGGGTAACATTCCTATAATATTATGTTATGTAATATTACTGCGATATTATGTTGGGTAATATTCCTATAATATTATGTTATGTAATATTACTGCGATATTATGTTGGGTAATATTCCTATAATATTATGTTATGTAATATTACTGCGATATTATGTTGGGTAATATTCCTATAATATTATGTTATGTAGGCCTAATATTACTGCGATATTATGTTGGGTAATATTCCTATAATATTATGTTATGTAATATTACTGCGATATTATGTTGGGTAATAGTCCTATAATATTATGTTATGTAATATTACTGCGATATTATGTTGGGTAATAGTCCTATAATATTATGTTATGTAATATTACTGCGATATTATGTTGGGTAATATTCCTATAATATTATATTATGTAATATTACTGCGATATTATGTTGGGTAATATTCCTATAATATTATGTTATGTAATATTACTGCGATATTATGTTGGGTAATATTCCTATAATATTATGTTATGTAGGCCTAATATTACTGCGATATTATGTTGGGTAATATTCCTATAATATTATGTTATGTAATATTACTGCGATATTATGTTGGGTAATAGTCCTATAATATTATGTTATGTAATATTACTGCGATATTATGTTGGGTAATATTCCTATAATATTATATTATGTAATATTACTGCGATATTATGTTGGGTAATATTCCTATAATATTATGTTATGTAATATTACTGCGATATTATGTTGGGTAATATTCCTATAATATTATGTTATGTAGGCCTAATATTACTGCGATATTATGTTGGGTAATATTCCTATAATATTATGTTATGTAATATTACTGCGATATTATGTTGGGTAATATTCCTATAATATTATGTTATGTAATATTACTGCGATATTATGTTGGGTAATATTCCTATAATATTATGTTATGTAATATTACTGCGATATTATGGTGGGTAATATTCCTATAATATTATGTTATGTAATATTACTGCGATATTATGTTGGGTAATATTCCTATAATATTATGTTATGTAATATTACTGCGATATTATGTTGGGTAATATTCCTATAATATTATGTTATGTAATATTACTGCGATATTATGTTGGGTAATATTAATGTCATACCTTGTTGGTGTCTTTGCCAATAAAATAAATGCATATGACCAGGAGCCCTCCAGAACAATAACAGGGGTCCATCAAACGAATTCAAGGGGACCATTAATGCGATACACATCTAAAATACCGAAGACCCATCAAATTAATGCAAGGGGCCCACCAAAACAATACCACCAGGGCTTATCAAACTAATACAACAAGACTCATCTAAACAAATAAGGGTTCCATCAAAACAATACCAGGGGCCCATCAAACGAATGTAAGGGGCCCAGATCTTTGGACTTGAGAGTGTGCCTGGAAGAATCTATGAATTGGTCAGCGTCTTATAAGCATCACATTCAGCATGTCTGTGTTGATGAGGGTTTGATGAGGTGTTGATGAGGTGTTGATGAGGTGTTGGTTAGGTGTTGTGTATTTATGTGGTGTTTGCCTGGTTGTTATATTGTTATATGTTTCTCGTGACTTGATGTTATGTAGAATGACAGTGTATATTGATGTTATGTGGAATGACAGTGTATATTGATTGTATGTGGAATGACAGTGTACATTGATGTTATGTGGAATGACTGTGTATATTGTATATTATCCTGCCACTGTCTTCTTAAACCTTAATGTTTTCTCTACCGATATTACATATTGTTCTGATTTTAAAAGTACATTTTCAATAGCATGTTCCACCAAGTGACGGTCCTTCTTGTTCAGCAACAATCTTTAGGCCTCTGGGTTGGTCACCACTTTGTCAAGAGTAAAGCCTTTAGTCTGCAGATACTGCTGTGTAAGATTCACTTTCTCAAGTAGATCAGCCCAAAGAGAAAGGTAGCAGATCAACGTGAAATCACAGACAGCATGTAGAAGACCTTGTGCTGTATGACAATCGTGCTCTAAAATTAAGGGGTGGTGCTAATAGCTGATGGGCGAACATATTTATTTTTGTGTATTTCTGCATTTTGATATAAATAGTTTTAGAAACCATTATTATTTTTTGGTCAACCCTATAAATGAGTACAAAAATCATATTAAATGTTTTTAATTATTACCGATCCGATTCACGTTCTTACAATCGTAATTTTTTTTTTTTTTTGGGGGGGGGGGGGCATAAGAGTCTAGACTCGCCCTGCTGACGCCATTTCTTAATGTAACATATTTCTCAGAATTTAGCTAACTCTTGCTTCCAGTCACTTAGGAAAGTTACCGAAAACTTCAATCGGCGTTGAATCATGGTCCAAACATGTTTTTCTTAACTTATTATAGTGTCGCCTCATTTCTGACGCATAAACCTTGAACTTCTAATAAAGCACGCATTTGGACTGGTGACATGTGTGTACAATTTACGTTTGGTTGGTTATACTTCAAGCGTGTGCTTTCTAAATTTGCAATTTTCAATTCGATGTCACCCCTAAGAGGGTGTCAACCGGGGCGGTTCGCAACCCTTAGCTACGCCACTGGGTAGAGGAAACCCCTAAGGAAACTGTATGATAGACAATGATTTTTTGAGAATCCGATTAGACAAAATCTATATCAATTGTACAAAGACACATCCATAGTCTAAATAGTAAAAAAGTCAGACTGCGCTGGACAGTAAATATTGAAATAATGCTGAATTTTAGAGCATCAAAAGTGATATACAGGCAGAAACCTAGGGACAGAAGACTCACCGGTTGATGAAAAATGAGATGGAGTGACGATGTAGAGAAGGACTTACACAAGTTGGGGGTTCGCGCATGGAGGCAAGAAGCAATATCGATCCGAATGGACAGGACGTGATGGAGCAGACCAGCACCCTGCATGGGCTGTGTGCCAATGATGATGATGATGTTGATCTTATGTTAAACGACAGTGTATATTGGGTTGAAGTTATGTTGAATGAAAGTGTATATTGAGTTGAGATTATGTTAAAGACTTCTTTATTATTTATTGGACGCAGGAAGGTTCATAGACACCCATATCATTGTCAGACACTTCATTGACCAGGTAAGTTCATAGAAACCCAGTTTCTTGTCATACTTATGTTTTACCTGGCACAAAAAAAATCATGTTTTACCAGGCACCACACAACTCATGTTTCACCTGGCACCACACAACTCATGTTTTACCTGGCACCACACAACTCATGTTTTACCTGGCACCACACAACTCATGTTTTACCAGGCACCACACAACTCTTGTTTACCGGGAAAACAACATCAAATCGATTGTGTTATCTAATGGGCTTCTTTAGTTATGATGCCCCTATTTGATATTGATTCAGAAGTAAACCACTCGTACGCCATTCACTGAGGTCTTTTACAAATGAATGTCTTCATTATTAGACGACTATAAAGTGGGTGAAGCTACTTTCACATCAGATGATGTTTCAATAAGTATGACATAATGTCACTTCCATTATGCATAAAGAAAGTTTTCATTTTTAAGATTACCAACAGATTGCTAGATTCTTATAAAACATAGTGCATCATTGAAATACTACATGCAACATAGTTTATCATAATTTAATACCAAAATTAAATACCTTAATTGAATACCACAAATTTAATATACGATTTAATACCACAATTTAATACTACAATTTAATTCCATAATTTAATATTACAATCTAATACAACAATTTAATAGCATAATTTAGTAGCACAATTTAACATTACAATTTAATATCACAATTTAATACCACAATTTCATACCACAAACGGAGAGAGGAAGAATATATTTAAAAATTCGAAATCCAAAATAGAGTAATTTCTCTATATAAGTTTTTCACCAATATTTTCACCTGTCAGGCGTAGTGCGTCTGCCAATATGTTTCTCCTTTTCTCTCCATCGAACCGTCATTTCATTTGCAATCCACGATAATTTTAACCATTTTTGCTACATTTATTAAACGTTTAGCGCCCCCCCCCCCCAATTTCTTCATAATATCAATAAATTCATCTATTGACTAATCCTTTGGTCCTTCTCTCCATCCAAATATCGATTATTCCATTCAACGCCCTTTCTCCCCATCTATCCATCGATCCAATAATCTAAAGCTCTTTCTATTTTGTTAAGTTCATCCAAGTATCTAACCTATATACCCCGTGTGACCCAAGTTTTAATGAGTAGGCTTACTTCCTGATCCAGTGATCCACTTTTAATGAATAGGCGTAGGCTTACTTCCTGATCCAGTGATCCACTTTTAATGAATAGGCGTAGGCTTACTTCCTGATCCAGGGATCCACTTTAAATGAGAAGGCGAAGGCTTACTTTGTAATCCAGTGATCCACTTTTAATTAATAGGCGTAGTCTCAGTTCTTGATCCAGTGACACACTTTTATTGAATTGGCTTACTTCGTGACCCAGTGACCCACATTTAATGAATATGCTTAATTCGCGTTCCAGTACTCCACTGTTATGAATTGTGTTACTTCATGACTCATTGACCCACATTCAATGAATAAGCGTCTGCCTACTTCGTGAACCAGTTAGCCACTTTTAATGAGTTGGCGAAGGCTTACTTTTGTGATCCAGTGATCCACTTTTAATGAGAAGGCTTACTTCCTGATTCAGTGACCCACTTTTAATGAATAGGAGTAGTCTCAGTTCTTGATCCAGTGATCCAATTTTATGAATTGGCTTACTTCATGATCCAGTGATCCACTGTTAATGAATTGGCTTACTTCGTGATCCAGTGATCGACTCTAAATGAATACTTTACAATCCACTGAGCAATAATGATGTTGTGAAGAGTGAAGGTACTGTCATATTATCAATATCGCTCCCAGCCATGGACAACTGTTTTGTTGACGGGATTTCCTCGAGAAGAGAGGGTCAAGAAATGTGTCCCGATGTTTGGGTTCAAAGGTCAATCAGGCCGACACGATGTATTCAGTGACACGGGTTTCACACGAGTAGACAGATTTTGGAAGAAAACAAATTTAAACACTCCATCTTTTCAAACTTTATTCTAAGAAAGCTGTGGGGTTATGCACTCAACGAACGTTGGTCAGAGCACTTTATAAAACAATGTTTGTACATCTAAAATGTTGTCCCAAAAAAAGGAACTTTTAATTTAAAGTTTAAAGATAATTAATTTTTAAAATAACAGTTTTCTTTCTTTGCGTAGAAATGATGGTTTTAATTGCTAAAATATAAATTAAATTCAATTTATGAAAAGAGTCGTCATTTTTGCACAGGTAATATATGTGACAAACCCTATGAGGCTGCATGTAATGGACGTTACACATTTGAAGGAGAAAGCTATTTTAAGATGAATAATTATTGTTGGTCATTTAGTTTCAATAAAATGTTTCCCTTCACTTCCAACTTATTTGTAATGTAGGCTGGTAGAGTATTGATTTCTTTGGATAATGTGTAGAGGATGATTGCGGATCTCTCAATAAGATTGAAACATTTAGTTGGGTTGAGCTAATGCTGCTAACAGGGAACGCGTGAAATTAGCAGTGATAGCCATGTTGACATGGAACTCGAGACATTGGCAGGGACAGCAATCGTTGACATGGAACTCAAGACATTGGCATGGACAGCCATGTTGACATGGAACTCGAGACATTGGCAGGGACAGCCATGTTGACATGGAACTCGAGACATTTTGAGGGACATCGCTTTTGTTCAGATTGTTGGCCACCGAATAAACTAATTGTTAGACGTCCAATGGCCAGATTGTTGGCCAAACAATGGCCAGATTGTTGGCAATTCAATTATATTTCAGACGAGAAGTAATCATCTGTCCTTTACCTAAATGATATACAAGAGTTACGATGTTAATACAAGAAAACACATCTTTTAAATGAACGTGGCATTGTGTGTCGATTGGGCCTTGCAAAAAAGTGGGGTATAGGGTCAGATACGTCAAAACATGTTCAAATATGTTGACATATGTTCTATGTTCAAATATGTTGAGATAGTTCAAATATGTTCATCAAAAGCTAACAGTAGGTATTTGAGTAACAGACAGGTGGGAGTTGGCATTTGGGTCACAGAAAGGTGGCTGTTGACATTTGAGTCACAGAAAGGTGGCAGTTGGTATGTGAGTCACAGACAGGTAGAAGTTGGCATTTGAGCTACAGCATGGGGGTGAATGGTATTTGAGTCACAGAAAGTGTAAGGTGGCATTTGAGTCACAGACAGGTGGCAAATGGTATTTGAGTCACAGAAAGGAGGCTGTTGGCATTTGAGTCACAGAAAATTGTCAGTTAACATTAGAGTCACAGAAAGGTGGAAGTTGACATCTGAATCACGTCTCGTGTTTAAAGTAACATAACTGATATGTGGTGAAACTATTGTAACATTACTGGCATGTGGTGAAACTATTGTAACATAACTGATATGTGGTGAAACTATTGTAACATTATTGATATGTGGGGAAACTATTGTAAAATTATTGATATGTGGTGAAACTATTGTAACATTACTGATATGTGGTTAAACTATTGTATCATAACTGATATGTGGTGAAACTATTGTAACATTACTGATAGTGGTGAAACTATTGTAACATTACTGATATGTGGTGAAACTATTGTAACATAACTAATATATGGTGAGACTATTGTAACATACTAATATGTGGAAAAACTTTTGTAACATTATTGATATGTGGTGATACTATTGTAACATTACTGATAGTGGTGAAACTATTGTAACATTACTGATATGTGGTGAAACTATTGTAACATAACTAATATATGGTGAAACTATTGTAACATACTAATATGTGGAAAAACTATTGTAACATTACTAATATGTGGTAAAACTATTGTAACATTACTGATATGTGGTGAAAGTATTGTAACATTACTGATATGTTCTGAAACTATTGTAACATTACTAATATGTGGTAAAACTATTGTAACATCGCTGATATCTGGTGAAACTATTGTAACATAACTGATATGTGGTGAGACGATATTTTGTGAAACCATTGAACCATCACAGACGTTATTTTAGCATCACTGTCTTGTGTAATTTAGGGGTTATTTTACATTTCCGCTCCTATTATCTCCCTTGTTATTGATTTCTAATTTTTAATTATAACATGATATGCAGTCAAGCAAATTATCTATGTTTGCATGTCTCCACTTCCTTCTGGTCTGAGCTAACATACCTCTGCTTGTATGTCTCCACTTCTTCCTGGTCTGAGCTAACATACCTCTGCTTGCATGCCGCCACTTCCTCCTGGTCGGAGCTGACATACCTCTGCTTGCATGCCTCCACTTTCTTCTGTTCGGAGCTAACATACCTCTGCTTGCATGCCTCCACTTTCTTCTGTTCGGAGCTAACATACCTCTGCTTGCATATCTCCACTTCCACCTAGTCTGAGCTAACATACCTCTGCTTGCATATCTCCACTTCCACCTAGTCTGAGCTAACATACATCTGCTTGCATATCCACTTCCACCTAGCCTGAGTTAACATACCTCTGCTTGCATGCCTCCACTTCCTCCTGGTCTTGGCTGTTATTTTGTGAATGAGCCCTCCATATATTATTTCCTTTTTAGCTAATAAAAAACAACTGACAGTATCAAGTAGTGTTTACTGTCAACATGCGGGAAAGACGCTGAATCGATCGTGTGACACAACATCTGCATGTAGCAACATTTAGCCAGGATTAGGAAAATTGAGTGGTTTGGCGTGGGGCTAGGACATTGATGGAAATAATGACATATTCAGATGACATGTTGAGCTTAAAGTTTACGCCTTCCCTGGTGGATCTTTAATGTCACAGGGATTTCCCTATGGGATTCCATACGCATGTCATCATCAGTTGTGTTTTTTAGGTTTTTAAAATAATGTTCTTATAAAACTTTGGTTAATTCGATATCATGGACATTGTGTGGTTCATTTGATCGTATGGACATCGTGTGGTTCATTTGATCGTATGGACATCGTGTGGTTAATTTTGTTCTCATGAACATAGTGTGGTTTATCTGATCTAAGAGACGAGAGGTTCTCAACCTGTTAGTCGCGATGTTTCGGGGGTCAAAGGACCCTTACACAGGGGTCGCCTACGATCATCTGAAAACACATATTTATGAAAAAGCAACGAAAATAATTAATGGTTGGGTTTCACCACAACATGAGGAACTATTTTAAAGAGTCACGGTACTAGGAAGGTTGAGACTTACTGTAATAGACAGTGAGTGGGTCTTCTGTCTCATGTATGTCGATAGAAGACTAACTATGATTAACTTCCGGTGGGCAACAAGATGGCGGAATAAAATAACCACAGCACAAAAAGGAAATAAAGAATGTAGAAAAAAAAATAGCTAGGCCAAAATGAAGCTGAACAGTTCCTTACACCGACATCATATCCAATAGCTTCTTAATCGTGCCGTTATTTTGCCGATACATTGTCTTGTGAGCATGCCGCAAGACATGGGTAAGACATGGGGGTGTGTCCAGCTCGCATGTGAGGACTGGACGCGGTGGACCACGCAAGAGATCTCCTGGCGTGATCTAAGGGGTGGAAAAGCAGACACAGCACACGTGACGTGGAACGTGTAAGAGCACAGTGAGACACAAAAAACACGGCTGGTCATCTAATGCTGGTCATTTACTTCTGGTCATCTACTGCTGGTCATTTAGTGCAGGTCATTTAGTGCTGGTCATCTACTGCGCCTTTGTCTTTCGCCAGCGGTCTTAACTAAGTCTCACCGATGAATCAAAATAGACAAAGACGAGAGAATGAGGCTGACGAACTGGGCCCCTCTCTCTTACATTATTTTTTTAAAGCGCTTGTCAGGGCTATTACCTCTGGGGTAAAATAGTCTTTGCTATCTTCCCATGCGAAGTACGAATAACAGCAATAACGTCAACGTAAAGATGTGGTACTTACGGCATATTCCTTGTTCAGAGTGCCACTGAGTTCCAAATGTTCCAGTGACGTCACGAGGTAGTCAAACCCAATGGTTGTGAGGGTTGGTTTGGTGGGTTTGTGCATGTCTGTGTGCATGGCGTCCATCTTGTAGAGGTTGTCTGCACTCATTGCATATATCGAGTTTCTATTATATTCCCAAGCTGTGAGAGAGAGAGCCAACACAGTTGAATTAAAAATGTATAGTAGTATTTCAAAGTAATTGCATTGGAAAATAGATAATAGAGTGTCAACGTAATTCTATTGGGACATAGATAATAGTACGTGAACGTAATTCTATTGGAACATAGATAATAGTATGTCAACGTAATTCTTTTGGAACATAGATAATAGTATGTCAACGTAATTCTTTTGGAACATAGATATAAGAATGAGCTATGCAGACCGTAACGCAAAAGAACAGATATGATTTAAATGCGTTCGGATTCTTTAAAAAATCATATTAATTTTCTATTATTTTACGGAAATCAAATAAATTTAAATGCGCAAAAAAATAATTTTTTTTTGGTAAAAATTCAATTATTATTATTAATCACAAATAGATTTAAAGTAACAACTAAGGAACTCTTTTCAGGATTTTATATGTGTTTGAAAGTTATGAAAAAAATATCAGAAAAGAAGAAAATTATAATCAAAGAATTACACCTTAATCACATTAGTCGGGAAAACCCAAACTTCAGTTGTTCTGAGTGATTTTTTTAGCGCGTTGTTAATATTGCGAAGTAAAATTATAATTAATGTTTTCTAAATAATCACGCCAATGACGTCATAGTGCGAATGGCCTATTTAGCCAAAGCTAACAGTTCTCTGATTTAATAAACGCGGATAACAAAACTGATCAGGAATTTTCCCAATCTGAGAAGTAAACTAAAATAATATAATGGATTGCTTTTTAAATAGCCAAAATTAAATAAACATTTAGCCTGTATTTTTAATATTTAATAATTTTTACTTTTTATTCATTCCAAAAAAGATATAATTTCTATGAAATTTATAAAGTAGTAAAAACTTAACCTTTAAATGTACTTTTAATAAGAAAATGCGTTTAATTGAATCAGTACAGCGAAACTACATAGCAAAATACTATTCAATAATGCAATTATCACTCATCCAAGTAAGAACAACGCATATGAAATCCAAAATATTATTTTTGCATAAGCAAGGGGGTTACAATCCTGAAGATAATTTATTCATTTTTGTAAAAATTCTGTGGGGGGCTGTTTTTTTTTTGTTTTTTTTTTTTTTTTTTTTTTAAATAATAAACCTTTTTATATCTTGGGGGGGGGGGGGGGGGTAGGTAATACGTTGCGTACATTTTTACGTGGATGACATTATCTTTCAATCAAAGGATATTACACTTGTGACAAATAGATGCTATAATTCTCATTTTACAAATGAACATATGTTTAACAATTAAGGAAATCAATGACGTTAGCAAAACGTAAGTACATTCACACAATTATACCCACGAATATCAAAACCCAGTCATTTTACACAAGTGAAAATTTAATTTTCAACACAGAGATGGGTTAAGATTTTCTTAGATAGATATATAGATGATTGATTATAGACAGACCGACCGACCGATAGACCAACATACGGCCATACAGACAGATCGACAAACCGTTTGACAGACCAACCGACAGAAAGACCGACAGACCGACTGAAAACCCAACCGACAGACCGACAGTCCGACGGACAGTCCAACGGACAGACGGACCGATGTACAGACCCTCCAACAGACCAACCAACAGCAAAAATGCCAGATCGACAAAAAACCCAACCGATAGACCGACAGAAAGACCGACCGATAGACCGAAAGACCGAGCGACAGACCGACTGGCCGACAGACCAACCCACAGACCAATCGACAGACTAACCGACAGAATGACTGACAGAATGACTGACAGACCGACATATGGACTGACAGACCGACAGATAAACCGACCGACAGACAAACTGACAGGCCGACGGACCAACCGAAACAGACAGACAGACAAACATAGATACAGATAGACAGACCGACAGACAAACAGACAAATAAATAGTTAGACAGACAGACAGATAGAAAGATAGAAAGATAGACAGACAGACAGACAGACAGACAGACAGACAGACAGACAGACAGACAGATAGACAGATAGACAGATAGACAGATAGACAGATAGACAGATAGATAGATAGATAGATAGATAGATAGATAGATAGATAGATAGATAGATAGATAGATAGATAGATAGATAGATAGATAGATAGATAGATAGATAG
>CAXITT010000095.1:585483-620483 GCA_964033795.1 Lymnaea stagnalis | reverse complement strand
TCTGCCTCTAGTTCGCAAGACATTCAAAATTCACCTTTTGTGTCCATTCTCCTCCAACACAAGGGACGGGTTGGTTCCCCTTGATCAAGGTATTCATGCCACAAATGATCACAGTACTTGTCATCATCCTTCTCTTTGTTTTTTGTTGTTTTTATTTACATTGCATTGTCTTTGTCTTTGAGTGTTGGATTTATCAGTGTCTTCCTCTTTCATTTCTGGATTTTTTTATTGTCTTTCTCTTTGATTCTTGTACTTGAACAAGTTAAAGTTTCTTGCATTGATTTACCATCGGTAAATATAAAACTTGGATGATAAGAAAACCTTTCTGCCCTTGACCCCAGAGCGACAGAAAAGGGAGTTAAATCACAAGACCGTTAAGGAAAGGGACACAATTCAATTTTGTTTCTTTCCCTGTTTAGCTTTCAGGGATGTAACTAGTTATATCACGTGACCCCACGTAGTGAGCATGTCATCACCCGCTAATAGCCCCCCACCCCACCCACCCCCTCACCTTTTACATCACATTATACAATATGGGCCATAAATAAAAATACTGTAAAACTCCTGCTTTTAGGGCGTATACTGCGTTTTTCAATGGTGCTGCACTGGGTTTGTTGACAGCACCACACTGGGTTTGTTGACAGCACCACACAGGGTTTGTTGACAGCACCACACTGGGTTTGTTGACAGCACCACACTGGGTTTGTTGACAGCACCACACTGGGTTTGTTGACAGCACCACACTGGGTTTGTTGACAGCACCACACTGGATTTGTTGACAGCACCACACTGGGTTTGTTGACAGCACCACACTGGGTTTGTTGACAGCACCACACTGGGTTTGTTGACAGCACCACACTGGGTTTGTTGACAGCACCACACTGTGTTTGTTGACAGCACCACACTGTGTTTGTTGACAGCACCACACAGAGTTTGTCAAAAGTACCACACTGGGTTTGTTGACAGCACCAGACAGAGTTTGTCAAAAGTACCACACTCGGTTTGTTGACAGCACCACACAGAGTTTGTCAAAAGTACCACACTGGGTTTGTTCACAGCACCACACAGAGTTTGTCAAAAGTACCACACTGGGTTTGTTGACAGCACCACACAGAGTTTGTCAAAAGTACCACACTGGGTTTGTTGACAGCACCACACAGAGTTTGTCAAAAGTACCACACTGGGTTTGTTGACAGCACCACACAGAGTTTGTCAAAAGTACCACACTGGGTTTGTTGACAGCACCATCAAAAGTACCACACTGGGTTTGTTGACAGCACCACACAGAGTTTGTCAAAAGTACCACACTGGGTTTGTTGACAGCACCACACAGAGTTTGTCAAAAGTACCACACTGGGTTTGTTGACAGCACCAGACAGAGATTGTCAAAAGTACCACACTGGGTTTGTTGACAGCACCACACAGAGTTTGTCAAAAGTACCACACTGGGTTTTTTGACAGCACCACACAGAGTTTTTCAAAAGTACTACACTGGGTTTGTTGACAGCACCACACAGAGTTTGTCAAAAGTACCACACTGGGTTTGTTGACAGCATCACACAGAGTTTGTCAAAACTACCACACTGGGTTTGTTGACAGCACCACACAGAGTTTGTCAAAAGTACCACACTGGGTTTGTTGACAGCACCACACAGAGTTTGTCAAAACTACCACACTGGGTTTGTTGACAGCACCACACAGAGTTTGTCAAAAGTACCACACTGGGTTTGTTGACAGCATCACACAGAGTTTGTCAAAACTACCACTCTGGGTTTGTTGACAGCACCACACAGAGTTTGTCAACAGCACCGCACAGGGTTTGTCAAAAGTACCACACAGTGTTTGTTGACAGCACCACACATAGTTTGTCAAAAGTACCACACTGGGTTAGTCAATAGTACCACACTGAGTTTGTCAACAGTATCACACAGAGTTTGTCAACAGTATCACACTGAGTTTGTCAACAGCACCACACTGAAATTGTCAATAATATCACAATGAGTTTGTCAACAGTATCACACTGAGTTTGTCAACAGTATCACACTGAGTTTGTCAACAGTATCACACTGAGTCTGTCAACAGTATCACACTGAGTTTGTCAACAGCACCACACTGAGTTTGTCAACAGTATCACACTGAGTTTGTCAACAGTATCACACTGAGTTTGTCAACAGCACCACACTGAGTTTGTCAACAGTATCACACTGAGTTTGTCAACAGTATCACACTGAGTTTAACAACAGTACCATACCAAGTTTATCAATAGTACCGCTTTAAGTTTTTCAATAGCACCGCACAGAGTTTGTCAAAAGTACCGCACTAAGTTTGTCAATAGTACCGCACTATTTTTGTCAATAGTACCGCTCTAAGTTTGTTAGTAGTATAGCCCTATTGTTGTCAACAGTATCACACTGAGTTTTTCAACAGTATCACACTGAGTTTTTCAACAGTATCACACTGAGTTTTTCAACAGTATCACACTGAGTTTGTCAACAGCACCACACTGAGTTTGTCAACAGTATCACACTGAATCTGTCAACAGTATCACACTGAGTTTAACAACAGTACCATGCCAAGTTTATCAATAGTACCGCACTAAGTTTGTCAATTTTACCGCACTAAGTTTATCAATAGTACCGCTTTAAGTTTATCAATAGTACCGCTTTAAGTTTTTCAATAGCACCGCACAGAGTTTGTCAAAAGTACCGCACTAAGTTTGTCAATAGTACCGCACTATTTTTGTCAATAGTACCGCTCTAAGTTTGTTAATAGTACCGCCCTATTGTTGTCAACAGTATCACACAGAGTTTGTCAACAGTATCACACAGAGTTTTTAAGCAGTATCACACTGAGTTGGTCAACAGTATCACACAGAGTTTGTCAACAGTATCACACAGAGTTTGTCAACAGTATCACACTGAGTTTGTCAACAGTATCACACAGAGTTTGTCAACAGTATCACACTGAGTTTGTCAACAGTATCACACAGAGTTTTTCAACAGCATCACGCTGAGTTTGTCAATAGTATCACACTGACATTGTCAACAGTACCACACTGGGTTTGTCAAAAGTACCACAATGAGTTTGTCAGTAGTACCGCACTAAGTTTGTCAATAGTACCGCACTATTTTTGTCAATAGTACCGCACTAAGTTTGTTAATAGTACCGCACTATTTTTGTCAATAGTACCGCACTGAGTTCGTCGATGGGTTCGCACCTAAACTGTACATCGTCAACACAACGGTCAGTCCATTCAACCAGTTTTTCCATAAATGCTACAAAGTCTATGAGACAAAACTCTGAAAAATAAGATGATCGATATGTGATTGGTGCCTTGTCTTAACGGATACACATTAGGCTACGCTTGGCAAAGACAGAAGTGCACATGGCGAAGACGGAAGTGCACTTGGCGAAGACAGAAGTGCACTTGGCGGAGACAGGTGTGCCAGTAAAGAAGATGAATTGTAAAACCTTTTGGCAATGATGTACGTGGATTTGGATTTTATAGGAACGTGTGGCTCTACAACTAGGATTGCGTGGCTCTACAACTAGGATTGTGTGGTTCTACAAGTAGGAACGTGTATTTCTACAACTAGGATTGTGTGGTTCTACAACTAGGAGTGTGTGGTTTTACAACAAGGATTGTGTGGTTCTACAACTAGGATTGTGTGGTTCCACAACTAGGATTGTGTGGTTCTACAACAAGGATTGTGTGGTTCTACAACTAGGATTGTGTGGTTCTACAACTAGGATTGTGTGGTTCCACAACTAGGATTGTGTTGCTCTATACCTAAGAATGTGTGGCTCTACAACTAGCAATGTGTGGCTCCTAACTAGGAGCGTTTGGCTCTATAACTAGGAATGCGTGGCTTTACAACTAGGATTGTGTGGTTCTACAACTAGGAACGTGTAGCTCTACAACTAGGAACGTGTGGCTCTACAACTAGGAATGTGTAGCTCTACAACTAGGAATCTGTAGCTCTACAACTAGGAACGTGTGGCTCTACAACTAGCAATGTTTGGTTCTACAGCTAGTAATGTGTGGCTCTACAACTAGCAATGTGTGGCTCTACAAACTAGCAATGTGTGGCTCTACAACTAGCAATGTGTGGCTCTACATCTAGGAATGTGTGGCTCTACAGCTATCAATGTGTGGTTCTACAATTAGGAACGTTTTCGCTCTACAACCAGGAATGTGTGGCTCTACAACTAGCAATATGTTTTTCTACAACTAGCAATGTCTGGTTCTACAACTAGCAATGTGTGGTTCTACAACAGAAGTCAGTTTCACTTAATGGTGACATGTCAAAACAAAAGACAGCACCACTTTGTTACTTGCGGCCGTCGCATTAAATCTCTCTCGGAGTTGTTCGGCCACCTTCGGTAAACTCCTTCCATTCTCGGACACTTATCTTCAATCGAAAATAATGTTGAACTAGGAATACTTTTGTCACCGTTTATGGAGCTATTTCCAACAACAGCCTAACATATCTTCCTTTTCAATGTTAAGACAACGTAATGGCCCCATTTATTGCATTTTAGTGTGTTTGTTACGCACTGGCTTCTCTTGTGAGAAATTAATCTTTTATTTTAAATTTTACGGTTCCTTCAAACAGTGCCTAGCAAAGGGCGATACCATAGAAATGCGATAATAAAGATACGACACCCAAAACAGTTGCCAATTACAATTAATATGATTTAATTTAGTAATAATACATTAATCAAAACAAACGAAATATAAATATAAATCATCAACTTACAGTAGGGTAGATCTTGTGCCGGTACACAGTTAATATAATGTGCCAATTAATAATGATGAATGCGAATTAAACACATATGAGTACACAAATACACAAAGAATAATACACGCCTCGTAAAGTTAATAATATATATCTGAATCGCCGTCTCTCCGTATCTGTCAATCCCTTAAATATGTGGGTCTACCTACGCGTAAGCCCTGACAATTTGTTTACATTTCTAGAACAATCGCAAACATTCTACAAAATACCAGGAGACAGTCTAACCATGTTTTATGGAAAGGCGGTAGTCAACAAGATACATCAAACGAATAGGCCACGCCCATCTATGAACGGAGCGTGTGTGCTAGGGTTCAAGCAAAGTTCACGCACGGGGAAACAGTGTCATACATAACAGTGTTATCACGTCATATATGTATAAAATTATCAGAAAACATAAATTTTTGACAATTTAAGGGCCGTCGAACGCATTCATATAATTTACAGAAAACATTTACGGATTGTTTAATCATGTTTTACAACTTACTAGATGAACTTCATCTAGATGTGTTCAAGTTTCTGTGTCATCTAGTATGAGTGCATCTATTCAATCTCATCTAGTTTCTGTTTAATCTTTTCAAATTGTAATTGTACACTCCAAAATGTCTTATTAATCAACACCTATGCATGAAACGAGCTATCAATTTTGGACTATATATGCTTATGTGTAGATTGAGATTTAACTAGAGGCTGGTCCATGGGTGGTCCAGAGGGTGGTCCAGTGGGTGGTCCAGAGGGTGGTCCAGAGGCTTGTCTAGAGGCTTGTTAGGGTTATAGCTGCCCTGGGGCGGATCAAGTTTTTTTGGCGCCCCTCAACATATAGGAAAAGGTGGCACACGGGTGCGGACTTGCCCTCCGCTACCAACGCCAATGTTTGTCTCAAAATGTTTGGTTTCACTCCAATGTCAAAGGCTTCAAAATGTTATTTCAAAAAAGTGGATTCACTGTTCCGGTGTTCATTGGCTTAATGTTCAAGTACTTTGAGCAATCGATGATGGAGATGCTTTTTAAAAGATTGGAGTGGAAATTAGCTTTAAAAGACTTTAAATGGAATGCACCTCGCATTTAACTATCCTCAGGCTAAATTTCTATGCTATTAAAATGTCAATCTATCATCAGGCTAAATCTGTATGTTATTAAGCTGCCAATCTATCATCGGGCTAAATCTGTATGTTATCAAAATGTCAATCTATCATCAGTCTAAATCGGTATGTTATTTAACCGCCAATCTATCATCAGGCTAAATATATATGTTATTAAACTGCCAATGTATCATCAGGCTAAATCTGTATGTTGTTAAAATGTCAATCTAAGAGCATATCTGCCGAGATGTTTACCTATCTATCAATATCAAATGTCTCAACTTAACCATGGGGACAAACACAAACAACAAACAACAAACATCTTAACTCACCTGATGTGAAACACAGGATGATGGGGGGACTTAAAAAAACGCTCCTCCAAAGTTTGGCCAAAACACTGACCGTCCAGACTGCGTGTAGGCACGAGATGGCATGAGATGGCACTCGGCGTGTTCTCGGGGCATTACAGAACCTGCAGACCCAGCGTGGGGCACACGAGGCAGGCTCAGTATGTCTGTCAGCTCACCCTTGCCAGGGCTGGCACTATTGATCCCGTTACGATATGGTGACATTCACTGGTATTTTAGGCGGAGGTCGGGGGGGGGTGGGGGGAGGAGGGGGGGTTAGGGCTAAGGGTATCTACTTTTAGTACGGTATAAAATGAGTAAAACAGAGTATGGTTAAACCTGAAAAATTAAACGCAACAAAACAGCGAACGTGTCGGCAGAAAGCCTTCGTCAGCGAACAAAACAACAGAAAAAACGTTAAGAAATAGCACTTAGCTGGTAAGTAGTATCTGTGGGCAGCAATAGAAGTGTGGTACACTTCTATTGCTGCCCACAGATACTACTTACCAGCTAAGTGCTATTTCTTAACGTTTTTTCTGTTGTTTTGTTCGCTGACGAAGGCTTTCTGCCGACACGTTCGCTGTTTTGTTGCGTTTAATTTTTCAGGTTTAACCATACTCTGTTTTACTCATTTTATTTTGTACTAACCTGATTGCAGTCTCTCCCCTTATTACCCCTTTAGTACGGTACTTGGGCACTAACAAGAAGTACGGTACTTGGGTACTCACATTAATTGCGTCACTTGGGTACTATCATGAAGTCCTTTACTTGGGTCATAACAAGAAGTACGCTGCTTGTTGTACTCACATTAAGTACGGTACTTGGGTACTCACATTAAATACGGTACGTGGGACGTGGGTACTAACAAGAAGTACGGTACTTGGGTACTATCATGAAGTGCGGCACTTGGGTACTATCATGAAGTGCGGTACTTGGTTACTATTATGAAGTGCGGTACTTGGGTACTATCATGAAGTGCGGTACTTGGGGACTATCATGAAGTGCGGTACTTGGGTACTCACATTAAGTATGGTACTTGGGTACTAACAAATGATGAAAATACCAACATGTCAAAGATATGTCCTACTATAAACCACGGTGTATGGTGAGATATCTTTTTATAATGGATATATTTTTACAATGGATATGTTTATACAATGGATGAGGATACTTATTGTAATAAATGAGGATAATATGTCTTAGTATAAATGACGATATGTCTACTTTAGATTAGAATTTGTCTTACTATAGATGAGGATATTTCTTAGTATAAATGTGGGTAAATGGGTGCTGTGTGGCCCAATGGTCTGAACTGAGCAAATCTCAAGTTCGTGGTCTGGAGCTCATTCCCCATCAAAGACTTCACAAGAAAACACCCCCCCCCCCAAGCACCCCGGGATGATGAGACTCGCCAACCCTGGTTGTGTGGGATTATGTCTGACTGACGATTACTTTAGATTAGAATTTGTCTTACCATAGATGAGGATATTTCTTAGTATAAAAGTGGGTAAATGGGTGCTGTGTGGCCCAATGGTCTGAACTGAGCAAAACTCAAGTTCGTGGTCTGGAGCTCATTCCCCATCAAAGACTTCACAAGAAAACACCCCCCCCCCCCAAGCACCCCGGGATGATGAGACTCGCCAACCCTGGTTGTGTGGGATTATGTCTGACTGACGACTGTTATGGTGAGTAGTGAGTGAACTTGGTGACCTGATTGGTCCGTGTCGTTGTCATGTGGTCATGACTGGACGTGGTCAGTTGTTTTTATTCATGAATGTTTCAACTTACAGGCGTGGAAAAGTGGAATGAGTGATCGTGACTGTGAAGCATAAAAAGAATGGAGAATAAAGATGAGTCGTTACACCGAACACGGACGGGTTGGCGTCTTTCGTTGTTATTACAGGATGGCAACTTGTCTAACTGGAAGCAAGCCCTGAGTTGAAACTCGGAGATGAAGTCCCGTAGGCGAATAACATTGGCACTATGAAACATTCCGACAATTCCTGCGACGCTACTGGTGCCAAGCTGTATCATCCAATGATGTTCCCTTGGGTTATCCAGGGGCGTGGTGGTGTCAAGCTGTATTATCCACATGATGTTCCCTTGGGTTATCCAGGGGCATGGTGGTGCCAAGTTGTATTATCCACATGATGTTCCCTTGGGTTATCCAGGGGCGTGGTGGTACCAAGCTGTGTCATCCACATGATGTTCCCTTGGGTTATCCAGGGGCGTGGTGGTGTCAAGTTGTATTATCCACATGATGTTCCCTTGGGTTATCCAGGGGCGTGGTGGTACCAAGCTGTATCACCCACATGATGTTCCCTTGGGTTATTCTGCAGCGTGGTTGGCGGCGACTTGCTGTGTAGGGAACCAGCTTATAATCCTAACAAAGAATAATCCCTGGCCTTGTGGATTTCGTCCTGCGCGGTCACACCATCGTCACATTGTGAAGGAAAAAAGGATACGTCTTAGAATAGATAGGATGTTTCTTAATATCAATCAGGGTGTATTAGGGTAATGAGGATTTTTCTTACTATTACATCTTAATTTAAACCTAAATTGTCATTTTTATTTTTATTTTTTAAATTTAAAGTTTATGAGAATGAGTGAAACAGTCGGAACAATGAAATATCGCCATGCTCGTTGTATGTGACGATCCGAATATTTGAGGCAAATCTTCGTACGTCATCTTATACTTTTCTTTTCGAATATAGGTTTTAAAACCGCACCATTACTTCCATTGTTTACATTCACTGGCATTTTGATGTATTGCAACACAGCTGGTCTAAAGTCTTTCAAATGTGTTTCTTTTCTGACACTGTGTCCCAGAGAAGATAGATAGATGTGAGCGCGTGTGTGTGTGTGTGTGTTTGTGTGGTGTGTGTGTGATTTTGTGTGTGTGTTAAGTGAAAAACTGCATCTATTTTCAAATCTTTTCTATTAACTTCGCTTTTTGAGTGTTTAGGCCAAACTATTCGGACGGCCATCTGACCCACTTCCCGCCAACCTATCGAGCTGAAACGTAACACATCAACTCTTTGCCACGGACAACACATTCGTTCACACCTTCATCCTCAGTCCCCAACCCCAAAAGTATTTGTTCCCCTGTTTTTCAAGCTGGAGATGAAGGAAAGATGACGAAAATGATCTCATGACATAAAATTCCCGATAACAGCGTGAAATGAGATTCCTAAAATATATGATGTTCGTCAGCCGGGAGTCGACCATGACCTCTTTAATCATCAGACGTGTGCTATTTTTGTCTTTGGGTGCGCCGATGGCCGATGAGGCCGATTCCGGCACAAAATGTTCTTGTGCATTAGTCCCGAGACCGATGAGGCATCTCCGGGAGCAGAGTCAGACCGGCCTTCCTGAAATGTCTCTTGCGCTCTGCAGCCGCTGTTCTGCCAACTTCATGTTCCATGGATCTTCTGTGTCAAGTGCAACGCCATGATGTTCCAACCTTCGCTTTTTCCTCCCAAGTGTCTGGGTTTATTTCGAACGCTTTCAGTGAGGCTTTTAGGTTGTCTTTAAAACGTTTCTTCTGCTCGCCAACAGACTGCCTTCCATGTTCGAGTTCACCATATAATATTCTTTTGGGGAGACGGTCGTCAGACATTCTCACATGTCCCACCCAGCAGAGCTGGGACTTCATTAAGATGGTAAAGGTGCTGGGGAGACCTGCCCGTGTGAGCACCTCAGTGTCTGGGACCCTGTCCTGCCATTTAATGTTGAGGACTTTTCTGAGTCTTGTTGTATGAAAGTAGTTCAAATTTCTTCCATGAAGTCGATATACCATTCACGTTTCACAGGCATAGAGAAGCGTATAGCGAGAACAGCCGCCTGATATACTTTCAGTTTAGTTTGAGTGCTGATACGTCTACTGGCCCATCCGTTCTAAGACAATCTGCCATAGGTGGCACTGGCTCTCGCAATACGGAGGTTAACCTGGTCATCGATGGTTGCGCTTTCGGGCAGTGTGCTGCCGAGATAAGAAAAGCTATTCACTACCTTAAGCCTTTCGCCATATAGAAATCGCAAGTGCATCTGGTGCGTAATATTTTCTTTTGTTTTTTACTGAAACAGTTGGTGAAATCAATTTTTGGTGTAAAAGTGGGTGGGTCATTAGAAGAACAACATTTTAAAAAGGCAGATTTGGAACACTTTGTTCTTAGGTGTTGTAAAATTGAAATATAAGTTGTTGTGTCTTTTAATTTGCCCCACCTATTTACAAGCAGACACGTCGCTTGGGCTCTGTATCCACTACGGGTTGGGCTCTGTATCCACTACGGGTTGGGCTCTACATCCACTACGGGTTGTGCTCTACATCCACTACCGCTTGGGCTCTACATCCACTACCGCTTGGGCTCTACATCCACTACCGCTTGGGCTCTACATCCACTACCGCTTGGGCTCTACATCCACTACCGCTTGGGCTCTACATCCACTACCGCTTGGGCTCTGCATCCTCAACTGTTGCAAAAACTGTTTTCGTGAACAAGTTGTTCGATTTTTAAACCAATTTTTTTAACTTGTTTTAGAAAAATGTTCTTCTTAGTAAATCGTCAAACTTAGAGGTTTGTGGGGAAAAGGTTAGAGATTTGTGGGGAAAAGGTTAGAGATTTGTGGGGAAAAGGCTAGAGATTTGTGGGGGAAAGGTTAGAGATTTGTGGGGAAAAGGTTTGACTACATCAAACCTTTTACAACAGCCTAATTAGTTCATTAATTTTTATTGTCACTGAAAAAAAAAATTCAATGATGAAATTCCAAATAACATTTCGATCTGAATGAAGCAATAATGAAGATTCAAATTACTTCAGATCATCACTCGCATGAATAAATATATGATGTCTTTTGAAAATATCTCCCATTTATGCAATGTTGCAATTTATTTTTTTAAAAATGACTAGTTTTATCCGTAAAAAGATACAAACTTTTTCCAGAAGCTTTTATTTTGATTCTTTTTATATTGGGTAAAACTGGGGACATTGTTCGAAAATGTCCATATTAGACTTTTTGTGTTTTTATGTCTTTGAGTTGGCAGTTCTGATATCGACGAAATTAGGCCACACATATATTTTGAAAATTTATTGCTTAATGAAGTAGCAAAAATTTCACATAATTCTATACACAATTGACTATTTAGTATTAACTAACAATAAAGTATTTCTATAAATCCACCAGGTCGAGGGACACCTACATTTTTACTAGCATCTAGTGTTGCTCTCCGACTAAGTGCAGAGTGATGCAAAACTAAATAAATTTTTGGATGCTAAAAATGCATCCCTGTATTTAAACTTTGATAAAACCAATTCTGGGGATAACCTCACTGACCCCACCTCCCAGACCCATACCCCGCTTTCAATAGCGAGCCTTCGATGCCTTGCATTTCTGCCCCCCCCCCCAGCACGATATAAAGTGACATAACTGGGTGAAACCAAGCTAGGACCAAACAGATACCACAGCCGGAGTGAATGTAGGTTATGTAGGACACTGGGCGCCATAATAGCGCTGATAGGTGCCCTTCTACTCGAAAGCCTAAAGTGCCCCTCTCAAATGCCTGAAAATTCTCAGTGAAAAAAAAAAAGGCCTAATGAGCCACTTTTTATAGAAGGTCAGAGACTGTCATCTAAGAATCCGACTCATAATCCACTTTGTTTAGGCGATCCAAGACTGTCACCCAAAAAATTCGACTCATAAACCACTTTCTTTAGGAGATCCAAGACTGTCACCCAAAAATCCGACTCATAAGCCACTTTCTTTAAGAGATCCAAGACTGTCACCAAAAAATCCGACTCATAAGCCACTTTCATAAGGAGGTCCAAGACTGCCACCTAAGAATTGGCCTCATAATAAGTCACTTGGGGGTGCACATAAAAAGAAGCTCAACCATCTTCTCTCGAAGAAGGACGGATGTCATTGATATTCTTTAAAAATAATAGTAATAATAAAAAAAACATTCATAAATAATGATGTAGTTGTTTTGACAAAAATAATTTTAATCGTTCTAAAAGTAGGTTATAAATAATAATAAGGCTAAACCTATCTTAGATAGCTGGTGTATACAAATATATTAAACATATTTTCCACTTTTTAGTTGATTACATCTGTGCTTGTTAATATATTTTTTGTCTGATTATATTTTTTAATTTAAAAAAATCTGAAATACATATAATTGTGTTTTATTTAATTGATGAGTTATAGCGACATTTATTGTTTTTGTTTGATTCCTTATAACATTATTTAAAAACAAGTTAAAGATTTTAACTTATCGATGTATTAGCCTGTTTCCTGTTCCGTTCAAAACAATAATGACGGCACGAACAAAATTAGTAATTAAGATGACAGAGAAATAATTAATTTTGAGTATTGATATTTTTGCATTTAATAAATTAGAATTTTCTTAAATGGCTTACCACCCGGCAACAGATCCCGATGAATCCTTTGATTATCTTTTCAAAATTGTTCTCATTGGTGATGCTGGTGTTGGCAAAACTTGTGTTGTCCAGCGTTTCAAATCAGGAACATACACCGAAAAACATGGTAGCACAATTGGAGTAGATTTTACAATGAAAACACTCAACATTGATGGAAAGCTTGTTAAGGTAGGTGGAAAAAGGGAATCCATTTTTGCACATATCTGAAATGATTAACAAGGCATAGGTGGCTAAAGTCTGTTCAGGGTGCCACTTCTGGTAGTGTTGCATTTTCTCACTCTTGGATTTTGACTGGAGTTAACTTTTCTTTTGTTTTAAATATTGGCTAAACCTAGGATAGGATGCCAATGGAATGTGTTAAATTTATTTTTCATTGGGTGGTTAATTATAATATAATACTTAAAAGGAGGCTATATTTTCCTGGCAACTAGATATTTTTAACATTTTGCACGCCACTCATGTCCCAGTTGCCATGAGCTCAGACGTGACATGGCAAAAAAGATGGCGGCAGTTTGATAAAAATGAGTGCAAACACACTTAATAATAATAATAAAGTTCATTTCAAAAACACACTTCATCCCCAAAGGCTCAAAGTGCGGTACAAAGTCAACAAAAACATATCTATAATTTACCACATTTAAAACAAACGCAACACTACAAAAACTAATTTCAAGCATATAATCGCAAAGTCTTTCTAGCCATTTCAACCCGGAGCAACACAGCCATTATGCATTAACTGGAAAATAAGGTAGACAATCATCCCAGAAGGTATTTGCGAAATAGATGTGTCTTTAGATCGGTTTTAAAGGACTCCAGTGTCTGGTTGTTTCTGAGATCGACAGGAAGGGCGTTCCAAATTGTTGGACCAGCAAATGCGAAAGTGCGCTTTCCGTAAGTCTCAAGGCAAACACGTGGTGTCGAGAGTTTGCCACTATCGGATGAGCGGAGCTCTCTAGTGGGTATATATATATTTAAATATATATTTTTGTGGTTCGGACTTACTAGAACTAAAATATTGAGAGAAATTATTCCAAGAGAAATAAAAGAGGCCTATTAAGTTTCAAAACAATTGACTTTGTCGCTGACACAGTTTTTTCCGAGTGCTGTGATCACGTAATTAAGAACATTAACTTAGTCCGGTAAACAAAAAAAGTAATAATAGTATGAACAATTTTCAAAATTAACGTTGCTAGACTAACGAGACATTTTTACAACCTTTGACGATAAAAACTCTCAAATTTTTTCTGTTTCATTAGCTCCCATATCCCCATCTATATTTTTTAATAACACTATACAGTTTCCTTGAAGCGTTAAGACTTTTCAGCTTATAGATTATGTTATTTTTTGACAACCATGAAATTAGCAAAATACGAGCTACGATGTTATGTTAAAAATTATTTTATTCCCCTGCCTAAATATATTCGACAACATTGGGACCCTATTTATCTAATATCCCTTGTAACCACTGGAATTTCAAGACTCGCACCACTGCTCGGCCTTTTGACCAGTAAGATCCCAGTATGACTATGCCGACCGGGGGTATACAACGTCATAAGTCTCGTACATTTGATGGGCGGAAGGGTCGGGACCCCATCTTTTTTGAAATGTTCAAAGGCTACAGACTAGAATCGCGTATCCAAGAGCTTCCAAAACTTTAAGACTCGGGGCACTCATTCTGCACTACCTACTTGTGTTAAAAGACATCTCAATGTTTGGCACTACCTACTTGAGTTAGAAGACGTTTTAATGTTTGGCACAATCTACTTGAGTTAGAAGACTGTTTGTCACAATCTACTTGAGTTAGTAGACATTTCAGTGTTTGGCATAGCTACTTAGGTTAAAAGACATTTAAATGTTTGGCGCAATCTACTTTGACTAAAAGACATTTCAACGTTTGGCACAACCTACTTTTGTTAGAAGACATTATTAAAATAAAAAAAATGGATAATCTAGTTACAGATCGGTTTTATTAAATGATTAACTCAAGGCAAATTTGATAATTGGAATTTTGGACCTCAACTTCAAGTCTTTATTGCACTACAGCATCTGTCCATTGATGTGGCAAAATCTATGTCAGAAAAGCAGCCATTTCTTTCTTCATGTTATATTTTGACACGGAATAAAAGTGGATATTACAATATTTAAAATATGTGGGAACGTTACGATACTGAAGAAAGGCCATTTAAGACCCCTTCCCACCCAACCCGATCCAAAGGAAAGCCATGTTACCAGCCTTCGTTTGAACACAAAAAAGAAAGAAGATGGCCGACCCCGTTCCACTTCCGGAGACACGAATGAATACTGCTTGAGTTGTCTGCTGTGCTCTTTTATTTGTTATATTTTCATTTCTATTGTTAGCTGAGGAAGGCTTTATGACGAAACGTCCGTTGTTTTTTGTCCTGTTATCTTATTTCAAGCTTACACATACCTCGTTTCACTATTTCCTTCATTTAATAAGCTTGAAAGCAGTCCTTTCATTTATACCTAAAAATAAAGCAGCGAAACTTTAAAAAAAAAAATTTAACACGTCTTTTGATGTACCTTTCAATCATTAAGTATCGAAATATTTACCTTTCAATCATTAAGTATCGAAATATTTACCTTTCAATCATTAAGTATCGAAATATTTACTTTTCAATCATTAAGTATCGAAATATGTACCTTTAAATCATTTAGTATCGAAATATATACATTTCGATCATTGAGTATCCATAATTAAGTATCGAAATATTTACTTTTCAATCATTAAGTATCGACATATGTATCTTTCAACCATTAAGTATCGAAATATATACATTTCATTCATTAAGTATCGAAATATGTACCTTTCAAACATTAAGTATCGAAATATATACCTTTCAATCATTTTCTGTCTCGGGTTGATCCTGTAGTATAGGCCAAAACGTGCCAAAGTGTCCTCGTTTTATAGCCATTTTAATTCTTTCTATAGTATAGTAGTTGCTATCCTAGTGTCTCATTTTTTATTTTACTTAATATACATGTTTTTAATAATTGTAAAGCGCTTAGAGCGTTAAGGTAAGCGCTATATAAAAATGCCTAAATAAATAAATAAAAAATAAATAAGTATCGGAATATGTACCTTTCAATTATTAAGAATAAAAATATATACCTTTCAATTATTAAGTATCGAAACATGTAAATTTAAATAATTAAATATCTAAATATGTACCGTTTAATCATTAAGTATCGAAATATATACCTTTCAATCATTAATTATCGCAATATGTACCTTTCAACCAATAAGTATCGAAATATGTACCTTTCAATTATTAAATATCGAAATATATACCTTTCCATCATTAATTATCGAAATATGTACCTTTCAACCATTAAGTATCGGAAAATGTACCTTTCAATTTTTAAATATCAAAATATATACCTTTCAATCATTAATTATCGAAATATGTACCTTTCAACCATTAAGTATCGGAATATGTACCTTTCAATTTTTAAATATCAAAATAATGTACATTTCAATCATTAAGTATCGAAATATGTACCTTTCAACCATTAAGAATCGAAATAGGTACCTTTCAATCATTAAGTATCGAAATATGTACCTTTCAATTATTAAGTATCAAAATATGTTCCTTTCAATCATAAAAAAAATATTTTTAAATTGTTTTTTTTTTACACTTCCGTTTACACCAGAACCTTCAAATATATCTATTAGAATTAAACTCTCTGACCCTATGTCAAGGGTATGAGAATAACTGTTTTTAAGTGTAGATCACTGTTGTTATGTTTGGTATGTAAAAGATGTTTAGTGTAGAGATTTTGTGTGTGGCTGTGTGTATTGTTTGAGATATTTGTGACGTATTTGGGTAGGGGGGAAATGACGTGTGAGTTTTGCTGTTATGATGGATAGATGGCAGTTGTACAATATCGACTGTTTATCTTGTGGATTGCTTGGTGTTTTGTTGGAACATCTGGACTATCAGTCGTAAATTATTTAATAGCGATGGTCTAAGGCAGCGCTTCTCAACCTGTGGGTAGCGACCCCTTCAGGGGTCGCACGACCCTTTCCAAGGGGTTGCCTAAGAACATCTGAAAACACATGTTCTGCTGTTATGAAGTAGCAACGAACAAAATTTTGTCGCTGGGAGGTGGCCACAACACGAGGATCTCTATTAAAGGGTCACAGCATTAGAAAGCCTGAGAACCACTGGTCTAAGGAATTGCTGGTGAATAAAAACGTAGCGTGCAACAAACTGGTTGGTGTTTTGGTGTATTGGTATCACTTGCTATCAGTTACACTGGTGCGTTGAATGAAGTTTAAGACAACATTCAAACAATTCGCCATTTTCCCTTTGCTCCCAATGTTATTTTTGAAGTGGTAACTTTTGTTTTGATGTCTTTGTATGTTATTGAATATTTATATAACAACCTTCAACCCCCCCCCCCCTCTTTTCATTTCCTTTCGCAACATGTAAAAAATGTAAAGATAGGTCAGACAGAGTTATTATAGAAGAAACCAATTTGGCTCTATCATCTGATTGACGGGGGACACTACTGCCATTCCAATAGACGCAAGCTGAGAAAAACTTAATTCAAGTTAACTTTATCACTATACATCAGCAAAGAGCATTTTTTAATGTCAAATAAAAATTATTGCCTCTGTTTACAGGAAGCTATTTCAAAACCCAGACCAGCCAGGTCCGAAGACAGCCAGCTCACACAACCCCACTGATGATAAAACATCGTCGGATTCTGATATCACTGAACGGCTCACCCAAACGGCAGCGGATGCAGAACTCGTCGACTTGGCGGCTCAGAAAACTCCAGGCCAGGAGTTGGTTGATCGTACCGATCTCATGTCAGGCACCTCAAGCGTCGATTCGGAACGTCAATGAATCGGAAGGAGTCCAAAAACTAATTTGATACGACACATCAGAACTTACCACACCTGAACTAACCACCCAGAACTTACCACACTAGAACTTATCACACCCAAACTTAACACACCTGAGCTTTCCTCATCAGAACTTACCACATGATAACATACTACACATAACATACTACTCGATTACTTACCACACCAGAACTTATCACACCAGAACTTACCACACCAGAACTTACCACACAATAACCTACCACACCAGAACTTAACACATCAGAATTGAACCGTATACTTAAATGAACAGTTGTCATCGATTTTTTATACCGTACTAAATGTCTTTATTTCACAAGACACATCTAACACATTGGTTACACGGCCAGAGTTACCGATGGTTCAAATTGAAACACAGTTTTTTTTTCTTTGCTTTTTTTTTCTTTCATAGAACATAACATTTTCTCTACAAGACATACGCTAGTGATGGTATAATATTTACTATTCAACACATACGATTCGGGATCAGGGATTTTTCTATTGGCAATTAGGGCTGAGCAACGTACTGACACGTATACACTAAAATAAACGAGAACCACTTGGTTAGGATTATATTATTGAGCTATCATTTTTTTAAATCCTTTAACTTTGATGCCTTCCTGATCACCCATTTATCCCATTTGATTCCTTCGTAATCTCTTCTGGTTATATACATCTTCGACTAGTATGCCTTAGAGATCGCTAGTTATTTGATTCATGTTCAACTTTGATTCCTTCGTAATCGCTACTTGCTATTGAGTTATTAATGTTTTAAATCCTTCAACGTTGATGGCTTGGTAATCGCTCCTGGCTCTTTACATATTCAACATTGATGCCTTAGTGATCGCTACTTATTTTATACAGGAACTTTTCACTTATCCACGTTGGATGAAACACATAATTTAAAATGATTTCCCGGATCCGGTATCGAGGAGTCATCAAATATTTTGATTGTTAAATAAAACTTTTGAATGGTTTAGTTTCAAATTGTTTTCATAATAGCAACATTATTATTTATTGTTTTTATAACCCCTTAAATGGCATGACGAGACTGCATCATTTCCTGAACAAAATCTACTTTGTCAATATGTCATGTCTGACGTCATGACGTTATGATAAATCAGCCGATGTGTGAAGCTCGGAAACTGTTTATCAAATGTTTTTAACATGTATGGGTTGCCATGACAATAAACAAACATAGAATTCCTATAAATTCTGAAGTGTTTTCACTAAAAAACGTCAACCATTTAGATCGGTGTTTCCCAACGTGGGACCCACTTCCCACAGCAGAAATGCAAAATGAGTCAGCTAAAACTTTATGAAATATAAAAGGAGCGATGGCTAGGCTTGGTCAAGAAATGGAAAGCAAGTCTCCAAGTTCAACCAAATGTGCAAACAAAAATATTGCTACCGATTTCATCTTTTTATTTAGCTGAATGTAGTTATAGTGCCATAAATAATTTGATGCTTTTTAAAAAAAAAAGAAAAAAAGAAATCGACTAGATATAACACAACGATGCGACTTGAGACTGAAGCTAACTAAATTGTTGATATAACACAACGTGGTGACTTGAGACTGACGTTAACTAAATTGTTGATATAACACAACGCGGTGACTTGAGACTGACGCTAACTAAATTGTTGATATAACACAACGGGGAGACTTGAGACTGAAGCTAACTAAATTGTTTATATAACACAACGGGGAGACTTGAGACTGAAGCTAACTAAATTGTTTATATAACACAACGGGGAGACTTGAGACTGAAGCTAACTAATTTGTTTATATAACACAACGGGGAGACTTGAGACTAAAGCTAACTAAATTGTTGATATAACACAACGGGGAGACTTAAGACTGAAGCTAGCCATATTGTAACCTAACATGAAATCTCTTTGTACAACAAGAATTAAGCTCTAACATCTCAATAAATTTAAATAATAAATAATTACCAATAATTAAAATAATATACAATAATCTTTCATTAAAATTATTTCGTACTTGAATTTCAGTTCTCCATTTAATGTGTTAAAAATTTACTTACTATTTTTCCTCACCAATTTTCTAATGATTTCTTCCTCAAACCTATCATTTAAGTTTCTTCAGCGAAAAATCCAATTTTTGAATATTAAAAATTATGCATATTACACATTGGGGGGGGGGGGGGCATAAAAATTTTAGAAAGGTTTAGTTTGGGCATGGCACAAAAAAGGTTGGGAGATCCTCTTATTTGATTCCCAATACAACTGCCCTATGTATCCTAGTAAAAATGAGGTCATGTCATCTGATTCTTTGGGGGGGGGGGGGGGCATAAGAATTTTAGAAAGGTTTAGTTTGGGCATGGCACAAAAAAGGTTGGGAGATCCTCTTATCTGATTCCCAATACAACTGCCCTATGTATCCTAGTAAAAATGAGGTCATGTCATCTGATTCTTAATACACCTGTCCTATGTGCCCTTGTGTTGATGAGGTCCTCTCATCTGATTCTCAATACAATTGTCCCATTTTTCCTTGTAATGATGAGGTCCTGTCATCTCATTCTCAATACAACTGTCCTATGTGCCCTTGTGTTGATGGGGTCCTCTCATCTGATTCTCAACACAACTGTCCATTGTATCCTAGTGTTGATAAGATCCTCTTAAATGATTCTGTATACAACTAATCTATCATTTGTTGTACCTATGACATTTCTTTCATTGTATCCTGTCTATGTGAGATGAGGCTAGCTACTCATTGCCTAGAACATGTTGACAACTCAACGACTTTTGACTGTCATTCGCAAATTGTTTAAGTACAACAGAATGACATGCACTTTGACCTTCTGGTAGTGCATTTACATTTGCTCACCCTCATTCGCCCCCTCTCCAGACTACCCACAATGTTGTAGATACGTCACCATTCAACAAGTGGTGCCTCTGGCAACAATGTCTGAGCAGATTAGATTAAGGATGTTGAAAGATATTTTGACTTTAAAAAATATTTATGAAAAAAGTTTTGGATCAGCTTTTTGTTAACATTGAGATGAAGAGCCCTCGTATCTGTGGACTTGGCTCTTACAGATTTAGATATATAACACTGAGATGAAGAGTCCTCGTATCTGTGTAGAACAATTATATCAAAGCGATCCTGGAATCTCAAATGACAAGAGTGAAGATCCCGACTCAAAAGAAGACTATTTAGACAAAGAATAATTGTTTTGTACTTGGATTCTATAATAGCATCTCAGACCAATAGTCCCCAATTCCAGCTACACAGACTTCAGCCTGCTATCATGACATGTCTTAATCGTGTCCAGTTTAAGAGGACCGTTGATATCATTTCTAGTTTGTACTCAATTGACAACTTTGAGCTTGAAGCAATGAACTGGTTTGATTTTTTAAGCATGCAGTAACAATCAGAAGATATTAAAAATGACTTGCAGCTTATCAACTTGCTGCCAAGCACAGACCTTTCCCATCTATTCACCAAGCTATTCTTATTGCACTTACTTTATCAACAACAGCATGCACCGTGGAGCGTTCCTTGAGTACCACAAGACGAGTCAAATAATTTGACAAGTTTTATACTTATAACTGCTGATGTTGGAGAAACATTAAAAATGAATTATTACTTAAAATTATTTCCTAAAATTAGTTCAACTCTAAAAATCCATTGGCAAATTTCTACAAGTCCAACAAAAAAAACGAGCTCGGGTGTCATCAAAGGGCGCATTTGACAAATCGTTGTATTTTAATGACAGGAAATATTTTTAAATAATGTATGTGAATGTTAAAAAATGCTGAAAACTTTCATCAGCTTTAAAAAATAAAGAGCGCTATACCGCAATTTAAAATGTAAGAATAGGAGTGGACACAAAAAGAGACCTCCCCTTGTTGATAGAACCCAAAGGGAACGCATTATTTAAAGATAGGAAATTAAAATGACAAAGATGGCTACTATAGGCATAGGATAGTAACATGTAAAAAGGTGGGGCGAGGATTTGTTCAACACAGCGCAACATAAACATTCCAACAATCATGCAAGTATACAACCAGACACTAGAACGCATACACAAAAACAACACAACACAAAGAAACATACACGAATGCCGGGTACCGTTTACAATTGATCAGAATGAACAGAGGACGCCACACATGTTACGCTCGCACATTTCTATTTCTCTCTTTTGTTTAATAAATTTGTTTCCCCGCGGGCCATGCATAGACATAGATAATTATTATACAGCTCTGTGGGCCAATGCATAGACATAGAGAATAATTACACAGCTCTGTAGGGCAATGCATAGACATAGAGAATTATTATACAGCTCTGTGGGCCAATGCATAGACATAGAGAATTATTATACAGCTCTGTGGGCCAATGCATAGACATAGAGAATTATTATGCAGCTCTGTGGGCCAATGAATAGACATAGAGAATTATTATACAGCTCTGTGGGCCAATGCATAGACATAGAGAATTATTATACAGCTCTGTGGGCCAATGCATAGACATATATAATTATTATGCAGCTCTGTGGGCCAATGCATAGACATAGAGAATTATTATACAGCTCTGTGGGCCAATGCATAGACATAGAGAATTATTATACAGCTCTGTGGGCCAATGCATAGACATAGAGAATTATTATACAGCTGTGTGGGCCAATGCATAGACATATATAATTATTATGCAGCTCTGTGGGCCAATGCATAGACATAGAGAATTATTATACAGCTCTGTGGGCCAATGCATAGACATAGAGAATTATTATACAGCTCTGTGGGCCAATGTATAGACATAGAGAATTATTATACAGCTATGTGGGCCAATGCATAGAAATAGAGAATTATTATACAGCTTGTGGGCCAATGCATAGACATAGAGAATTATTATACAGCTCTGTGGGCCAATGCATAGACATAGAGAATTGTTATACAGCTCTGTGGGCCAATGCATAGACATAGAGAATTATTATACAGCTCTGTGGGCCAATGCATAGACATAGAGAATTATTATACAGCTCTGTGGGCCAATGCGAGTCACCTTTGGGCGATCGTCCGTGTAAGGGAATTTTATTTTATCCTAGATTATTAAAAAGGAAAATGTGTTAATTGAATTAGATAAAAATGACACTTTGAATCTTGAAGAGTCAATTATCTTATCTTGCTGATCAGTTGGAGTGGAATTGATAGGTCCGTTGTCATCAGTGTCTCTATTATTACTATTATCTTCTTCACTTGAATCATTATCACAAGTTGCGTCATTTCAATCAATGTCTGTTTCAGATTCTTCACATATCGCTGCTAGACTCATGAAATAGTGAAGCTTCATTAGACCTAAGTTCTTACAAAATTTTATCCAAGGCTTCGAAAGCCATTTTTTTTTACAGCGAAAAAATGACAACTTAAAAAAAAACTTCTTAGAAAATGAGCCCCTAAACACACTAAAATAAATGCCTACAACGAGGCTTTCTTCCGCTAGAGCTCTAAAAGTAATGCGCGACCATTTTTCTGCTGTGCTAAGCGAGGAAGTAAACAACCTCAAAGCGGGCGGGTTTGAAAGCAACGGACTGTAGGCTTAAGGAAACAATCCGCGCATTTCGGGCGCATCGGACTGTAACGGGTTAATTAATGAACAGTTTTTAAACTGTAGACCTTGCTATTCTGCTCTGTTTCATAATAATTGTCCACATAGCACTTTAAGTAAATTAATTACTAGCTTACTTTTTTTTCAGGAGAATTAAATAAACGAATACAGAAAATCTAAAGAAATAAAAGAAGAAAAAAAATTGCATTCTTGTTTTATTATAGCAACTAAGAATATTATATTGTGAGCTGCTAAAGGTGTAATGCCAAATTAAACAATTTTGTTGCAATAAGGAATTATTAAAGATCAGAGTACATACAACGGCCTAGGGGTTTGCCAAAATGCGTCGAGATAACCAATGATCGAGATTAACGAAAACAAATATGGCGGCATTGAATTATCATGTTATTTAGAAAGAATTTCAAATTAAAAATGAGACCAGAATGAACTTTTTAGCTTTAGTACTTTTTGAGGTACGAATTTTTAAAGTACGAGTTCACTTGGTATTTTCTACTATGGATGAAGCCTCCACATTTTGTGATCTCATTCTGTTGATCGTGTCATGCGCAATGACTATATAGTTTATATAAGGCAACGCATCCCCTCATTACTAAAATACTATTTAGGGACTACTTATTTTGAGCTTTCAACTTTGGCACATGAATATTTAATTAAAGCTCTCCATGAACAATGGTTTAATGGTTTTTGCACACCGCAAACTCCTATGAATGAAACTGTGACGTAGTACCACGGCATCGCCATCATCTATGTGACCGTGAATGGCTGCCCATGGCAACGTTTTGCACTCTGCAAATTATGATCATATATAAAATGGATTCTACCGGGTTTTTAAACCTCGAATTGAAAATATATTTATTTAAATTGCTTCTAGGTTCATACTAAAACACAAGTCCTGTATTTTGAGAAATAGATAATTATTTTTAATGGTGCAAAAGTTGTTTATTGTTGTTTGGTATTTCTTCTTGCGGAGTTCAAAAGCCGGCTATCGGTCATGGGGATCGAGATAACCGAGGTTAAGTGGCAAATTTGGCCCCCCTTTTGTGCTATACATAAAAGGGTTCGGCGAAATAAAAGAATCGACATAACAGAGGAGAAAATGCTAAGACAAGAACATCCACTTCACAGGGTCTGCGAGATGACCGACGTCGAGATAAGCGGGTTCGACTGTATTAAACTTTCTGTTCTTTTTTTTGTTTTGTTCTAATTTGGACAGAACAAATATAATTAATTGGACCTATGGGGAAAATAAATTGGTAAAGTTTTACATTTTAATATCACATTTTGAACTTTATTTCACAACTGTTTTTTCCCCCCTGAGCTAAGTTGTTTCTGTATTTTTTCTCTCTGCACTGGGGGAACTTTGTGACTTTGATCCTGATCTGTCACAAGAGATGGAGGATGGTGAGGACCAAACGGAAACATGATTGGACATGAATTATTGGCAGTCTAACCATACGAGGGCATACATGACGCTTGTTGTGATTGCAGAGTCTGTATGGCAGTTGGTGCACAATAAACAGATCCGTTTTTGCTGCTGTGTTCACGCCTTATGAGATTTACAGGTCAATGAAACTTATTGTACATTCCTTTGACAGGTTTTCATGTTTAAGATTTTGAACTTCAAAGAAATCTCCACTTAATGATGTATTCAATTTAATGTAAATAATGTAATGTTTATAGGTTATGTTTGTTTTAATTTTTCGAGGTAGTTTTTTAGTTTCAAATGTGAAGAAGCTTGAAAATATTCAAAAATTAAAATATTTCCAAAACATGACTATATGATATATGATACTTGTGTGTGACCACCATCCAGTAGCTCACATAGGAGATTACTATGTGGCTTCAAATGCTACCGTATATATATATATCAACTGTACAAAGACAAAACAAAAAGACCTCATCATCAATGATTGGATATTTTTAATATTATATTTTAATCCTTTTAATTAAATGACTGGCAGCTGAAAGACCTGGTTTTGTATTTACCAGTATTCTAAACTTTAATAATTCTTTATTAATTTCAAAAAGAAAATTGAAGTTGCAAATGATGTCCCAGTACCTGGGTCAGGTAAAAAAAATTAGTATTATATTAAAAAGTTAATTATTTTAATTCAAAATATGATATTCTAAATCAGTGTTGAAAATACATCAATATTTTTAATAAATATTTGTGATAGTTAATTTTGTCCATGGCTATAAATAATTTTTTTTTTGTAGTTCACTATTCAAACATTATAGTAGAATCTGATGGAAATGTTTATGGTAGAATCTGATTGAAATTTCTAAAGTAGGGTCTGATGAAAATATCTATTTATTAATTGATGAGATGTGTGGGAAAACGCTTAACAAGTGTGCCTCCAAGGCCAGTAGCAATTTATTTTTTTCGAATTCATACGTCCTAATTTAAACAAAAAAATACTTGATATTCAAAGGAAACTGCAACAGAAAAAGCCTTAATGACTTGATGACTTAAGGACTTGATGAATTAATGACTTAATGAATTGATGGTGTGTTAATAAATATTTTAATGAAATGTTGAAATGTTTATTGTGTGAATTGAGCCAAGAATTGTATGACAGTGTAAATGTCTGCTGCTTGAGACATTTCCTTATGTTTGAATTGGAGAATAAACCTTTAAAACAGGAATAAAACTGTACCATGTGAATTTGTTGAACATACAATGGTAAGAGGTTAATATGTGAATGGAGAAGAAACTATCTCCAATGAGAACGATTCATGACTACAACGATTTCTCCACAGAGAATATTCCAAGAAAAAACAAAGGTTCCCCACCTCAACCAGAAAAGCATGACTGAGTTTGCCATCTTTACTGCAATTAATATTCAAGTAATAGAGGATATCTGTTATTTACCAAACATTTTTCTCCACACCAACTCTGCTCTCAAATGAGGCAAATCTAGTCATAGTATGCTGACTTTATGAAATAATCTATACACTTGGCCTTGTTACTCTCAACTCTATTGATTAAATTTTAGATGTGAAAATTTTCAGTTATAACTTTGAAAAGCTTTAGTTTTTATTTTATGAATTTTCCGGAAGAAATAATTTAATTTTGAGTTTGTGCTCAATGTAAATCAGTGGCTGACAAAATTTTTATAATGTGAAACCATATTTACAGGATAATTTATATGCAAACGCTTTAGATCGTCTAATTGAAAAAGTGACTAACTTCACTGGTCATTTATTCTTCATGCGATTGGTTAGCTCAGTGAAGTGATATCAATTTTTCAATGCCTAATTAGAGTCTCTTAGCAGTAACTTCAAGCTTTATATTTCTTTTATTTCTTTGCTTTGACCACTATTCTTCAAATACAATGGTGAGAATGCAATAAAGTGCTTCTTACTTTTCTTCCACAGTAGTTAAACATTGGGTTTCACTTAATTTATGTTCTCCACTCTTGTTTGATATCTGCACAAAATCATTATATAGGGCCTAATGTCTTTCAATTGAGAGCGCCAGTGCCCCCATTAAATCTCCCAAAACTTTCAGCTCCCCCCGCCCGACTAGGCAATGCCACTGAGTACCACCTACTAACTTAAGTCTACATGATAACTTTTTGTTTTACAGTAAATTGAAGTCAATGGCACTAATTAGATTATGATAGCTCTTGAAAATTAAATCATTATTCTAATGATTCGTAGATGGTTTCTTCAGCTTTGAAAAGCGATGCATAGTTATGAACTGTCTCTTGTGCTTGGTCTGGACGAGGCACTTCATAGGCCACGACAAAGGCATTGTTGTACAGATGACCAGGATTTTTGCGTTTGTAAATTCTTTAAAAAGAAAAACGTAACTCAAAGTGAGAGTGGAATTAGCATTTTTACATAAATTTTTAAATATATTAGTACATAATAAAATTAAAAGTATGGTGTGTTACACAAGTGCTTATGTTTAATATATTTATACACTAATACACACACACTAATAATTTGATAGCTTTCTTTGGTATAAGCTTTTTAACAATAAACGAATGCACAAACACTGCCGTAAAGAACATGTCGTACATGCATCCAATGATAACAGATGAAGTTACCAACAGCAGCAATGCAACAGCTATGCCAGACACTGCACCAGGATGCATTGCAGAATCTCCGGAATGCAGTTCATCTAGATCTAAGGGATATTGCCCGGTTAGTTTCAAACAAAAATAAACCGATATAAAATATGTTTGGTTGATTATGAACATAATTTTAGAAATATTAGAGCATCATGCTCAAAATATTTCTAAAAAAAAAAAATATTAAAAAATATCTAAAACGAAAGCTGTATGTAATGTTTTACATTCATCATACTAAGAAATTAAGGGAGGGGGGGACAACTTGAAATAAATATATAGATGACCAAAAATGGCATATAAGTTAAGGTTGATTATTCATCATATTTTGAAATGGGGAAAAAAAAACTTTAAAAGATGCAACAATGGCACCCACAATTTTTCTCTCGAGACAATTAAATCTGGAATATATTATATCCTCCTCATCCTCATGTCCCTTAGTCCTTGGACCGTTGGGGCGCCACAGATGACATGAGAACCACCCTCCTCATCCTCATGTCCCTTAGTCCTTGGACCGTTGGGGCGCCACAGATGACATGAGAACCACCCTCCTCATCCTCATGTCCCTTAGTCCTTGGACCGTTGGGGCGCCACAGATGACATGTGAACCACCCTCCTCATCCTCATGTCCCTTAGTCCTTGGACCGTTGGGGCGCCACAGATGACATGAGAACCACCCTCCTCCATTCGTCTTTGTCTTCAGCACTACACACTTCATCACCCAGTGTTAGTCCTGTCCACTCTTTGATGTTATCCTCCCACCTTTTTCTTTGTCTTCCTCTTCTTCTCCCTCTTTTGTGGTGCCCTGCAATATTTCTTTGGCAAGCCCTTGTTTCCTTGTTACGTTGCCGTACCATTGTAATTTGCGTTTTTTTACAGTCACCAGTATGTCATCGTATTCCCCAATGGCCTGACGAACCCTTTCTTTCACTGTATCATTTGAGATATGGTCCCTATAGCAGATGCCAAAAATGCTTCTGAAGCATCTCATCTCCATCGCCTTTATTTTCCTTTCAAGATCGGCTGTTAATGTCCAGGATTTGCAGGCATACAGGAAAATGGAGAGGACTAATGAGCGCATCAGCCTGATTTTTGTGCTGGGGGCTATATTTTTGTCATTCCATATTTTCTTGAGTTTTTTTTTAGTGCTGTTGTAGTCCGCGCAATCCTGGACATCAGTTCGGGCTTGGAGCCTTCTCCTGAGACTATTGCTCCTAGGTATTTGAAGCGGCCGACAGTCTCAAATCTTTCCTCCCCGACTTTAATTTCAGTGGTGATGCCAGCGGTATTATTTGTCCTCAGTTTTGTCTTTTCGGCACTGATTAGCATGCCGTAGGACGACGAGGTCTTTTCGAGAAGCTTTACCAGGTTGGCTAGCTCTTCTTCGTTCCCAGCCAGCACGTCTATGTCGTCCGCAAAGCGTAGGTTGGTGATTGTTCTGCCACCAATGCTGACTGTCCCTTCATGCGCTTCCAGAGCATTACTATTCTATAACAGAGCATTACTCAAGCGGTGAAAATATTTTGACTAAAAATGTAATCCAATCCACACGATTAAAGCAAACAATCAAACACTAAAAAAAAAAGGTATGAACAAAAATTAAATCAAGTACTAATTTTTTTTTTTCAAATCTTGCTTATAGTTTAGACTTTAGACATGGGCTATCTATGATTGGCAGTCAAAATTATTTGAAGTATTGACAATGAGAATAATGAATGATGCTATTATAGACATACCACCTAGTATTACAGCATTTGCATCAGTGAAGTCCCCGGTGTATTTCAGGTTTGATTCATAGAGTGAAGACGTTTGGGCTGCGACTTTAAGATGGTACTTGGCGTGTGGGGCCAAGGATAAAGGCACCTGAATTTAGATAGAAGGCATTATTTATACATAATTTAGTCAAATAAAATAGGAATATTAAGTTGCGTTGTAGCAGTTGTTTCTCTTTGATCCCAAATTGTATCCTATTAATAAATTTTTTGGTTGGAGTAATTTGCCAGTTAGTAATCGGTGTTAGTAATAATTTAGTTAACTGTTAAGTTATGTTGTCAGATTTAGGAGTTTACAGGGCTCTTGTTGGAAAATGTTCCATTTTACAAATGTTACATTACATCACAGTTTTAAATGTTCTATATTGCTTTATTTTAGATTCGAAAACAAACAGGAATAATTAGATATAGTGACATCTTATCTCTGTTTTTTTTTTACACTTGAAGAAAGTCTTAAGATGAACTGAAGTTTTAAATTCAGACAAATCAAAACTAGCCATCCCTATAATCAGGCTAGATCTACTATAATTTAGTTTGAAGCCATAGGGATCTTGCAGAGCCTAGTGTCTCATTTCGTAGCTTGATTAAACTTTGTGAAAACACTAACGAATAGCAATTACAAAGAAATAAAGAAAATGTCTTATGTTTCAGTCTTTAAAAAGAAATGGAACAGAAACTAGTCTATAAAGATATATTATTTATTTAGTTCAATGCTTAGCTGACCCCAAAACATAAAATTATTTTCGTTGCTACTTCATAAATATGTGTTTTCCGATGGCCTTAGCCGACCCCTGTTTATGGGTCGTTCGACCCCACTCCCCAAAAGGTCGTGACCCACATGTTGAGAACCCCTGTAAAAGACTAATGAAATTCTATTGCATTACTTACCTCTGTCATCTGACCAGGTACATGCTCTTGGATAGGATTGCCTTTATTGTCCCAGCCTTTGACGATGTAAAGGTCCACGCCCTTGTAAAATGTATGTGGTGGGTCCCAGGAGAGACGGACTTTATTTGCATCTATGATAGTGATGTTCAGATTTTGTGGGGCACTGGGAGCTGTCGATGTAATATAACAAATATAAATCATATATTTAAACAGCTTTCAATAAGGAATTCACAATTATTCGCAACTGTTAGTTTTTTTTAAAACACAGAGCAAAATGTCGATAATCTGTTCTTTGGGGGAGTTATTTTTGGTTTTATTTTGGGTACTAAGAGGATTTAATAACTTATAGTGTTTTAATACTTAGAGTCCATTGATATCATTTTGGTGGAACAAATTATATCTTGTTTTATTAACTGTGTGTATATTTCTTAATTATGTTTAGATTCATAATTCTTAAACAAAAATTCATCATGTTTTGTTCTTTGGGCTTTTACCAGACTGCAAAATGAGTCCAAGTACACACCTAAAAAAAAAAAAACAATTTTAAATTAAAGATTTCAAGATTTTGTTTATCAGTACAAGGTCGAGTTCACATTCATATCACACATTTCAAGGATGCTATTGCTTGAAAATTTATTAATAAAAACAAAGTAATTCTACTAATCTTACCTGTCACATCGGTTAAAGCTGGACTTTGGTCACTGAACTCTCCCTCACCGCCATAGGTCACTGCTGCAACTTGCACAAGGTATTCGGAAAAAGGGGCTAAGGAAAAAAAAAAAGGAAAATTGCATGTCAATTTGATATCAAAATGCGCCATTATACAATGGTAATGAAATCCACACAAGCTAAAACCATTTGTCATAGATAAATGCCCAAGGCGTATCAGGCCTTAAAAGTGAGGGTTACAGAGTCGTCCACCTTAACAAAGACTTCATGTTGTAACATCTTCCAGAACTATGTTTATAAAATTGAAAAATTGGATAAATCAGAACCATTTTTGCAGGGTTATTATGGATTTCTGCAGCTTCCTTGATAAATGGAATGAAATAGAAAAGTAGTCATTGAGAATATTTTGTTTAACACCTTAACCCCATAAAAGGTATTTAATACGCACTCAAATCATGGATGTAAGCTGCCATTTTGTCAATCAAGTGTCCTGAGATGTTCCGACTCCTCTTTTCAAAGTTGAGTTTGTGAATCCACTGTAACTTGTAACGAATCAGATTGCCATTCGGCTCTTTAGGTGCCTCCCAGTTGACATTAAATGAAATGGGTGTCTGTTGGCTTACATTTATTATTCTAGGCTTCGATGGAGCTGCCAAAATTATGTGAGTATTTAAAATGTGAAATGCACAATTTCTCAGACATCAAGCCGTTCACAAACAATTTATCCTTTGACAGAAAGTCAAGGGTTGAACAGTCCTTTTCTTTAAATAATTATTTTTAGTGCGGGCCAATTAAATTTTTTTTATTTACAACAAAGAACGAGTGAGGTTTCTACAATGACTGAAAGGATTTCACTCCAACCCATATCCGCTGGTCCACTTCCTAGTTAATGTTTAGTTGACCTCACAAAGATTTGGAAATTTGTATGACCAATATGAAAAACTATCTGCTTTGTGAGTTATGGTAATTAAGACATTTGAATGTCATAATCATGTGTAAAAAAATTAAAACAATAAAAACATACGTCCTTCTTTTGTTTGCACTTCCTTGGCAATTTCAGGTCCTGGTCCTGCACCATTAAACGCTTGGATAGAAACTTTATAAAAGGAATATGGCTTCAAGTTGGTCAGGGTAAAATTCTGTGTGAAGAGGGTGTAGTGTGTTCATTAGATCCCAAGATGTGGAAACACGGTTTAGTGCAGGCCTGCCAACATACGGCCTGCGGGGCGAATGCGGCCCGCCAGCAACCGCTTTGTGGCCCGTAAACTAACAAAAAATTATTTTATGTTATCATTTTCTTAATAGTTTTCTCCCCCTGTCCTGAAAGTTTTTCATCAAGTATTACGGCCTGCACACGTTTTTCAAAAGATATTACGCCCCGCCTTACATTTTGATTTGTGCAGGCCTGCTGTAGAGGATTAATTAGGTAAAAAAATTTATTTGGATTATTCCGTTTCATTGGTAGGCTTTTTAGTTATATTAACACGTTTTTTAAACAAAGCTTGAAAAAATATATATATATTGTTTTTTAACATGAGGATACATTGTTATTTAATTGCTAAGTTTTAAAGTAAACCTCATATACCAAACAATTGAAAAAAGTCCAGTTTAACAGTATACAAATGTACAGATGCAAGCCCTAAAAAACAAGATCATGATTCAACTTATGCATTCAAAATTTAAAAAAAAAATATAATTGAAATAAATGACCATACAGAATTAGCTTTAAAAAATACAGGACAATAAACTTAAGCTCTGAAGAAGGGTATAAGCAACCGATTACTAAGTAACAGAACAGTTTGTCAAGGAGCATAAAATTTGTATCATTATACACGTTTATTTCCAATCTAGGCACTCACCGTGGCGTGTGGATTATTGATACTTGTCTCATCTTTGTCATATTTGATGATAAAACCTTGAAGGTCCCCATTTGGTAGTTGAATAGGCATGGGGTCCCAAGTCAATTCTATCTGTGTGCTGGTCACATTTGTGTATTTAAAATTAGAGGGTACCTCTTCTGGTGCTGTGAAGCATGAAAAAGCAGAGATGAATGCTTGTAATAAAAATGAATTTGTTCCTCCAATCAGTTAAGTTTAGAAGTAGGCACTTTGTCTGTTTGAAAGACAAATAATTCTTCTTAAATCAATATGGACATTATAGGAGGGAGGTGTGACAACACAGGATGGCTGGATGTTGTGTTTGTAAAAATTAATTATGTTAAAATTGTCCTCATTGTTAATTTGATAAGAAGTTTTGCTTAGTTTGTATTTTAATATTGCATGCTAAAAATAAATATATAAAATGTAATCCACACAAATTTCCATTTTAATCTAAACAAATCAATGAAGGTATTTGATCTTATTATTTATATTTTTCTTCATAATGTTCAGTTTAGGGTGCACATTTTAAAATGAATTAAAAAATTAAATTAAATTAAAAAACTGAGTCAGTGAATTGCAGTCAGTAGGCCTATAAGTTAGAGAATAAAATGAACCTGTGCAGCAATGTATTAAAATACAAGTAATTATGTAAGAATAGCGGTATACAAGGCTTGACTTTATTTTTTTATAGTTATTGTTACGTCTTTAAGCCACGGCAAAAATAGTTAATAGAAAGTTTGGCAAAATTTACTGTAACATTCCTTTATACAATTCACTGAAATTGTTTTCTTGAAAAAAATATTTAAAAACTGTTGAAATGAATTTAAATCAATGGAGGTGACAACACCACTTTAAGGATGGCGTACGATTATCAGTAAGCAAAAGAGAGCCTGCAGAATATTAAAGTTTAGCACCCAGATGAGTTTTGGAGAAGAAAAAAATGGCACAGGGTTCGTGATACACACACAAAGAAATTTTTTAACACTTAGACTTCAAAAAAAAAGAAAGACTCATTATACTGCTGTTCTACTAATCGCAACATTGCGTCCTGTCTGGAGTGCAAGAAGGGGATTTATACCTCCAATATTCAAAACCCTGACTTGGCATCATGTACATATATATATATATCCATTATCAGACTTAATTACTCCGTTGCCAGACTTAGCTAATGATGAATGCACTTACATCACCACACATCTAATTAAAAGTAGTGACGCATGTTACTAAACTTAGGGGGATAACTCCGTAACAATTATTCTGATTTAAATCACACACAAAAATCGTAATTTCATTTACACGCTCTTAGATGTAATTCATAAGAAGACTATAACCACACGTGATAGATGAAATGAACTAATTTACTTACATTAAATCATAACACCGAAATATCCTAAGTCAGATAGACAAGTCTAGTTCTAGAAATATTTTAGAAAATGGAAATAAGCTTTTGCCAATATCATTCACAATCATTGTCAACTCCTAAGTCCACTTGGATTGATTAATGGGAGTCGCTTAGTCACTTCCTTGTTTGGTCACGTGATATGAGTAAGTCATCACTAGGCTGCAACACACAACAAAAGATACTTCATCAGTGCTTCCCCAATGTTATGTTAATTAAAAATTTTACTTGTTGTTGAGCTCCGTGCGTGCTCATGACGTCATTTGCGTTGTTATTCAATATTGATGCAGGAGTCATTCCCCTTTGTTTATTTTATTGTTAATTTTCATTGGACGAAATGTAGTGTAGTTGTAGTGTGTATCGGGCTGCTGTTGTCAAGCACTAGTGTGTTGTATACAGTATACCGGAAATCTTACTCGTTTTTACTCATATCACGTGACAAAATAATTGACTAAGCGACTCCCATTCATCAAGTTCTTTCACACGTTGTATACGTCGAACTATTCTTACTATCACTGAATAAACTGAACTCCTTTTCATGATAATTATAACTTTAATATCTAAGTATATACTATACACTTAACACATGAATGTAGCGCAGCTCGATATCAGACATAAATAATACACATCCTACTTTACAGGGTTCCACTCAAGACTGTCACACGACTAAAACTTACTTCACAATAATGTCTAGAAAATACCTCACACTCAGCATAAAAATGCGTCATAGAGCCAAGCGCGGGAAGAGCGTTCAATAACTAATGAACATAATATTCAGTCGCAACAATTACTGATGAACTCCCATGCTTGACATATTCCCCCTCTTCCATTTCAGACACCCACACAAAAATTCAAATGAACATCATCAATTAGAAATCTTCAGATAAATGACACATTATTTGGGTATCACTGAGAATCCAAAAGGGTAAAACATCGCAATAAAAAAAACCAATCATTCGTACATAACTTAATTACTATTTAAGAGTTAAAAATTCATGTACGACGATAAAAAAGTCAGACCATTGAATTTCAACATTAAAATTCTTTTTTCATATCTTTGAAATTCAACCGATAAAAATAATTATATTTATATCACACATATCAGGTCCAAATACATCAATATCCTTTCCGAATTTGTAACTATATATATATATATATATATATATATATATA